>JAODUH010002282.1:0-12143 GCA_027564835.1 Typhlichthys subterraneus | reverse complement strand
GAACAAAAATTGCCCGGTAGATCAAGAGCTTTGCCTTCCGGCTCAGCTCTCTTTTCGTCACAACGGTGCGGTAAAGCACCATATTGTCGTAGGGTAATAAAGAGATTTGTAGAAGTATAGTATACATTATCATAGTAGTAAGGCTTCAGCAGCAGTCACTCATTCATTGAACAAGAAGGAGGCAACTCCATGTGCAGTGTGGGGCTTCCGCATTCACTGACTCATGACCAAGATTTCCTATTCAATGAATGAATGAGTCATTCGTTTGTTGAACGATAGGCTTCTAACATATTCTTAATTGACGTTCAGACTAAGCATTCGGTCAATTCTCTCACAATTACATGCTAAATATGCCCACAGCCTGCCTCTAAAGGATATTTGCACTGCACGTGTTAGAAATAGAAACTGTCTGTTAAAATCCACAGGCTTTGCAGCAAACGTTAACGAGCTAGATATATTTTTAATGGGTTATCGACTCGTTCTCGGTGTTGAATGCATCTTTTCACCTACAATATTTGTTCCTTTTGAATGAAACAGTCAGTGTCACAAAGTGTCACTAGTCTAGGGGAGTTAAGAGTCGGACGACGTCTACTTTCTCTTGTGTAGCCTATACATCTTACAGGTAGCTTGACATGCCAGACCAGATGTATGATCTGTTTAGTCTCAGCCTCTTTTCTTCTCTTCTCATTTTTCCATTAGCACTATGTCACAGAAGCAACTCTGTGCTGTCTGATACAGTACATATACCTGTCTAGCTCCACCACACTTTCCGGAAGTGAGGAAATCAATTTTCATTGGCTGTTAGCACTGTCACTCACAAAATCTGTTCTGTATCTGTAATTCCATTGTGATACTAGTGAAGTGCTTCATTTACTCATTTCAGTTGCTCCACATTAACCATAGCCTACTTCTAATGGATTTACAAGACTTGCAAACAAGCAGCTCATGTCGTTAAGTTTCCCAATAGATTCCTCAGTTTAAGTTGAATGTTCGACTTGGTCATTGAATTATGTGGTTGGTCGTCGCGTGTGTCAATCAAAATACCTCTCCTGTCAAGTAGGTCTTGACAGTTAACCAGCGCTGTGTCACAGTAAAGGCTGGCTCTGCAAGATTATTGCCTGTTAGACACATCCATCAGGGAAGGCCATCTATTGAAACTGTTTTTAAAGGGCAGGTGCTTTCAAAAAGATACTTGACAGGTGATTGGACAAACCTGTGAACCAGCTGAGTCTGTTGTTAAATCCACTCACAGACTGAAGTTGGGTAAAAACATATTTTCTATAGATAAAAGCCTTTAGTGCTGTATTTTGCTCTTCTAGTAAACTCTCATAATGCTAATGTTATATTGCAGCACCTCATAGACTGTATGTTAACCTCTGTAGGACCTGCCACTGCTGTTTTTGAGTTGTCTTCATCACACCTAACCACGCCCATAGCTAACAGTATGATGCTGATTGGCTACAAACTTGTTTACTAGACAGAAGTAGCCCTACATCGATGTCCAAGCTCTCCAGACTGATTTTCGTGGCTAAGTCAAACTAAAGCATGTAAGATCAGGATGGTGTTGGAAGGTATGCTTACCGCAGTGCTAAAAAGAGCTCACTACCCAAAACACGTCATTATCTTAAAGAAGCGGTCTACACAAGACTGTGTCCATTACCACTACACTCCTATAACATGTAAATTAATGTATAAACTCATAGGGAAAAGGGAAGAATCATTTATTTTAACAGTGCACATGCAATCAGATCCTCTCAGCACGTCTCCTTGGCCTGTGTTGCTCAGATGACTGAGCCAGTACTTCCCCTGTTCAAAGAAACAGCAACTGGGTAACACCTGCTTTTCAGAGGCAGAGGACTTTAACAACAAAACTGACTTGCTCTTTCCATGGAAGTTTTCATACGGCTACATACATCAGAATGGCAATCATCCAAAAGGCATTCTAACCTCACCTTCACACCTTGACTCATGCTGGGCTGGTAGAATGTAGGCATAACAACCAGCAAAGCACATCCTAACACTCTCTCCGCCCCAACACAGTGCGTGTCCAGGGTACAGGACTTGGGGAATAACTTGGGGAAAAAACAAGTTAGATGTAATGAGGCTAACTGTGGCCATATGAGACACAATAATAAAGCAAAGACCAGAGGACCAGAGCTTCCCTTCAACCCCACCTGGCTGCATGCATGCCACAGACTGGAGAAGCAGGTACAATGCATCTTATATAAACCTTAGTTCTTTATTGACTTAACCTTAGGGGCTAAGTTGCTATGGGTCCAATTTATAAGATTAAACATATGGTTGAACTGATATGGTCTTTGTCTTGGTTATGTTGTCAAGTTATGCTTAGCTTAAGCCTAGCAACTGCAGGAGGATGACGTTTACTTTGAACGATCTTAGACAATGAATACATCCGCTGTATTCTTACAGATACCATCATAAATATAGACGTTCATTAAGCTAAGACACGAACACATTAATACATGTATAACAATTGTAGAATATATATCTGGACTTCCTTATCCTTTATATATATTTGTTAATAATAGGTTTATATGCTATGGAAATGAAAATAAACTAATCTGAACTAAAACTGTTGTTATCACAGGGTTTATTTCCCATGCTAGTGTTGTGATTCTTTAAATGACTAACAATAATGGTAAAACTTATCCATATAAACTCTATTGAGTATGAACAGTCTTTTTAGCATCAGATAGTGTAGACCACATGTATGTCCAGATGTTGAAGATAAACAGGAAAACGATCAAATGGAACTGATTTTCAAAAACCAGTGTAAGTAAGGTCTGTTGGGTAATTAACATATCTGGCTCAGGCATAAAGCCTTTGGCACTATTATCATATCCCTCTGCATGTGTTATTCCTTAGTTTCTCAAGACCATTGAAGCCAACATGTTTGTTTCAGGGATATTTGTTCCATTCTGCAAAGAACCATGAAGACCGGAGTCAACATTTTTTGTAATCTTTGTTCCACACTTGATAAACCCTGTGAAAACAAAATATTATCATTTTCTGACACCATTAATTAATAATTTTAGCCAAATAAAATGATAGCAGCTTCTATTAAATCACATGAAAAGCACATCACATATGGTTATGGATTTGTGAGACAACATATTGGTTCACTGTGCATGTTTTTGTGTGTTAATATACAGCACTTATGTTCAAACATCCATATTTAATGTTGTTTGTTCCATGTTTATATTAATTGATATATATTTCAATCTGTTTATTTGTTGATACAGTAACTGTATTTTATGTGTTTTAAAATGTGCTTTATAAATAAATGTACTTGACTTATAAAGATGTAGTTCTGCATAGAAACATGAAGAGATAAGCTTTAGACCAGCCTTCACTTAGACATCTGAATAGCTGGATGGTGTTTAATATCTGGATGTGGATTAAAGATAACCTTAGGCCTGTATTTATGTTGCACCTTTGCAGACACAAGCATGTCTATACAGTAAGTGTCTTTAATAGATCCTAGTTGCTACGGTGTGCATACATATTTCCAATATAGAATTAGCATATTTTATGTGTTTTATTGACAACAATCAGAATGTTCTTAAAGAATACTTACTACAGTAAATACCCTAAGGTGATAAAGCAAGTGATCACCACACATTGTGTGGACATCATGTAAATCAGTGGAGGTTTTATATTATATTTAATCTGGGGACTAAGCATTTTTTTGGCCATTTATACTACTTCTACATTTGGTCTTATAAACAATATGTAATGTATATGGATCACCATGTATTTGATATCTATGGATTCAAATGGACCTAAGCTAATATATGCATGCGTTTGTACTTATATGGTAATATTTGAGTGAAAAATTTACAATATAGTAAAGAATTCCAATAAGCTAAATTAGATAAGTTGTATTTATTATTGAATTCCCATCACATACAACCATGTTGAACAGTTAAAAAACTGTTCAACATGGTTAACAACTAAAAAATGTATTTCTCCAACCCTTTTTATACAAATATGCATTGTTTTACAATAAAATATGAACTGAACAATGAAATAAGGCAATTTTGTGCATCGCAGACAGCACTTGATATCGTCATTACAGTGGACTTAAACATTATTGAACTAGATTTAAGGTAGGTTGAACATAAAGGCAAAGACACCAATACTTGTATAAAGTTTTGCCTTTTGGTCACAAAGTTACTGCTATTAGGAAGAATATGCTAAATCTGTATTTTGCACCCAAGTGGTATGCTACAGTCCCTCAACAGTCCATCATGTGGCTTTTATTAAGATAGGTGCTAAATAAGGACTGGATGTTGATTTTATCTAGTGTGCCATACTACATACTCCAGTGTTAGTAGCAGCAAGCCTCCTCTGACACTGCTACAGTGAGATATGAGGTGACAGCAGCACGTGTAGAAACAGGTGAGCTGGTCTCTTTGAAGTGGATCAGTCTCTAGAAAAGCCAAGCGTGTCAAAATGTGTTCCAGACAACCATGCAGTGTAAAGCAAGAATTTAAACCAGCTCCAGATGACATCTGAGAGAAATCAAGTAGAATGACGGGAATGTGATAGAAGATGTTCAGAGTTAAGGATCTAATTTTCCTCTCAATGTGTTTGAATGTTTGGAAATGTAGTTGTGCATTTTCTGTTTCCTTGTTCATATTACTTAAAGAGGTAAGCTGTATTTGAAGTAATAATATTATCAGCATGGGGAGGTTGTGATGCTCTTCAGACACATGCAGTAATAATGCAATGAAAGTGTACCTGGTAAACATGTACAGTTGGAGAATTACAGTAGAATATCTTCATGATGCATGGTTTGCCTGGCAAAGGTACTGTATCAACATACTGTAGACTGTGACTTAAAATGAAAGGCAGGTTGTTGCAGTGATATTATTTTAATGTACAATACACATGTACTGTATATGCGTGTGTAGGGTATGTATTGTGCTATCCGTGACCATTTTAACCCACAAAAATAAACAAAGACCATCAACAGACCATCAACTATGGAATAAGCTACTGCCCTGTTATATTATGCACAGTAATTCCCCAAAGACCTCAATCCTTAGCTAGTTCTACAGGCTTTGTGATCTTCTCTATACCATAGGATTGTGTTGTGTCGAATTCAACGGTAAACAGTTGTAACTAATGCCTTCAAGGTTTTTCTTTTTACTTCAGAGGTTTGGCCAGTTCAATGGCCCTTCTTCTGAGCCTTCTCACTGTCTTACTATTGGCTGGGCCAACGTTTTGCCAGGACAAGCCTCATGAAGCCCAGGCCTGTCCCTGTGAGTGTCGATGCCCTAACAACTTCCCTGTGACTGTCTACTGTGACAACATGGGCCTCAAGCGCATCCCTGTTATCCCTCCGCACACGCTGCATCTCTATGTCCAGAACAACCTCGTCGATGTTCTGTCTGAGGATGCCAATGGCAATGCCACGCAGCTGCTCGGGCTCAGCCTTAACAGCAACAATATCACCAGCGAGGGCACTGAGGAAGTGCTCTGAGAGCAGTGCCATGCCGGGTGCATTTTTATGAGGACGACAACCTCCGGAGTCCTGTGCCATCTTCCCTGCCAGCAAGATTGGAACAGCTACGACTCCCTCGCATCCACATCTCCAAGACTGTACCTGCGGGTGTCTTCTCTAGAGAGGCGTAACCGCTAGGTCCTTCAAGCACTTTTCCCATGCACGTATCAGCGTTTATTGGACAGTAGGCTTTCTTTAATGCAACCGAGACGGTGTTAGTTTTTTTGTACACTTTTTTGGAGTCTATTTAGTTCTGTTCGTTTGGTAATCAGGCCTGCATTGTTCGTGCCTACTGTACGTATAAAACCTATAAAAGGACCAGCCACCACTGGTGCATATAAATGTCTAACCAGCGCGCTGCTAAGCTAGCAACAGTGCATACAGAGAATGTCTAACCAGCACGCTGCTAAGCTAGCAACAGTGCATACAGAGAATGTCTAACCAGCACGCTGCTAAGCTAGCAACAGTGCATACAGAGAATGTCTAACCAGCACGCTGCTAAGCTAGCAACAGTGCATACACATAATGTCTAGCCAGCGCGCTGCTAAGCTAGCAACGGTGCACAGAGAGGCAGCAGAGGTCTTGCTAATGGCGAGGACTTCCTCTCAGCACCATGCTAACAGGGGCTCCTCACAGAGGACCCATTGTGTGCAGGGGCCCTGCAGATACCCCCCCCCCCCCCCCATCTCTCTTCCCATACATGAAAGTAGCACATGCCAGAGACAGATATTTCTGTCTTATTTAGCCACACACTAAAACAACAATGATAATAAAGGATACTCTTGTAAAGGATAAAAGGTTACTTAGCCATTGCAGGGGGGTGGTCTTTTATTCTCTCTGTCTGGTGTGGGCTTGTGTGTGTTGTCCGTGAGAGGGTTGTGTATGTGGGTGTGTGAGGAGGCTATATGGCGTGGGATGGGTGCGTCCAGAGTGACCAAAAGTCCCATGCTCGCCTGCAGTCGGTCTCAGTGCCTACCTTCACACACCAGCTACAGGGCACTCAGGTCTGGCAGCGCACACAGAGCTACACATAAACACACATACATCCCTCCCAACTCACACACACACACGCACACACACACATACGCCCTCTCTCTCCAAGGCACCCTGCGCGACCTCTCACCATTGGCCAGGTCCCCGAGCCCTCAGCGTCTCCATCACAGCTGAAGGGACCATTCGGGAAAGCAGGAGACAAAGGTAAGCCATCTTGGTTCTATCTTCATTTTGGCTCAATTGATATTTAGGCAGGCAACCTGGCTAACAGAGACCCAGTGAGATGCTATCCTAGCTAACAGGTCCCTATCCTAACTAATAGGTTGGTGGTACAGTGAATTATTCTCAATTGCAATTTAGCTCAGGTGAGCTATAAATTGTCAGCTATAAAGTGCAATGTAATTTTCTTGTCTCTTCATGATTTATGTGCCAGTCACATTAGCTGACTCAGTATTATCATGTGTGATGGTTGAGGGGTTTAATAGTGCCAAAACAGGTGTAAGTCACTTAAGTTTGACTGATGTTTGTATTAATAATCTTACATTGCTAACAGTGTTTGTTAGTAATGATGAGTTGGATGTTTTACCAATTGATGTGCACTGGCTCTTGACCTTACGGCATATAGACCATATTGGTCAAACTGGACAGCTAAGCTTTTTAACTGTGATAATGTTCAGCTTACTCGCTATGTGGTTTTATGAAATTTAATATAATCTTAAATGTATCTGAGAAAGTTGTAGTTCCAGTTTAGAACTACAAATCATCCACTGACTGCCAGCTGGAAATTCATTATCGCATTCGTTGGCTTTTTTTTGATACACAAGTGTGTCAATTTGTTTCGCCAATACCTTAGGGAAGTCAGTCAAGTTTGCTTGTGGCTTTCAAGGGAAAATAGGTAAAATCGGTGGATATCAGGAATGCCCAACAGAGCCAAGCATAACAGAGGCAGTCTGTAGGCTACGCTCATGTGTACACACACACAACACACACACACACACACAGTTTCCACACTGTAGGCTGTGATGGCCTGTATAAAAGCACACCTCTGTCTTTAGCATAGCCCTTCTTTCAGCTGTAAAACGTATGTGTTCGTGGCTTCAATACATCACGAACATTGAAAGATAACCCATTTTAGCCAACCAATCACCTGACCTCAATGCACGAGCACAGACAATACACTGAATCATTTGCCCAGCCCGTATCAACAAACATCGGATTCATGCCACGATAAGTGCTCATCCCAAAAATAGCAGCAGAGGTTTAGCAGATCTCTTCCTCTGAAAGGTGTGTGTGTGTGTGTGTGTTGGGGAGTGCGCTACAGGAACATGTGCCCTTTGCAAGAGTGTCTCTGTTGTGCATCGGATAACCCTCTCTGTGCTGTGAATGAGGCTCTCCCTTGCAAGCAGCTCACTGCCATCCTGTCCACAAACCTCCGTGGAATTTCGAGCTCCAGTGCTGAGACAGGCAGGGATCGTGGCATCATAAAGAACCTCTGTTAGGGCCGAGGGGTCGAGTCAACTTAGAAACCTCACGCTCTCTCTCAGCCTCTCGCTTGCTCTGTATCTGTTTTGAACTCACTCACATGTCTCAATCGCTCCATCTAACCCTGAGGGCCAACATGTTGTCCAAGTCTCTTTTCTCTTTATGTATCCTCTCTTCCTTATCCCTGGCTCTCCATTTCTCTGCCTCAGCCCAGAGGACTCCTGTCTTGTATTGTATTCCATGACGTGATCTATATTGGCTCTCTTCTGAGACGTGGCTACACCTGTCACTTGCCGGCTGTGAAAATCCCTGTTGCCACATGATTGGTTGCCGAGGTGACCTGGGGAGCGCCGTCTCGTCCATAATTATCCCAATGCTAACCTAATGAACTTTTTCCCCCCCGCATGGGTTTAAACTGCTGAACCTAATGAGTGAATTCTGAGAGCAAATCTGTGTCAGAGAGGAATTGGACAGGATTATTATGCACCAGAATTTGCTGGGCTAAACCCATGTCTGTCTATTTATTGGACCCTGTGGAAAAGCATTACATCCATAACACTCTTTCACTTTCGACGTCCTTTTCATTATTTGTTGATACACACACCGAGAAAAATAAAACAATACTGAAATGTAGTTGCAACATTCAATTGCGCACAATATTTGAATCGCTTGTTCACCAAATGACCTATAAACATTTCAAAAGATACATTTGCAACCGTGAACTGAAAGACGTGAGAAGGGGATTTCTCAGGCACCACCTCCCATCTATAGACTGGGTCATTATCAGATTAACCATGATTTACCTTTGACAGACCACAGGTGAGTGCTGATTTGAGCCAAGATGGCTACTGCCCTGTTACAGTGAGCCTCTGGCTGCAGCTAGGCAAGGAGCACTCCTATTTCAACTCTTTAGCCTGTCTGCACCTCGCTAATGAAGACTGAATTCTCTGACCTCAGATGTGTGGAGGATTATGACCCCACCTCAAGCACTAGTCTGTTCCACAGCAATCAGCCCATGGTGCAGTCACAGAAATAACAATGTACATACAAGAAATGCTGTCATAGCTTTACTAAGAGTAATACATAGTATTAGTAGTTGGCAGCAAATAATCAATGTCCACTTTAGTTACCGTTAACTCTTTAGAGTTGATATTTTAATCATTTAAACAGACATGTATTACATCATAAAACATCAAATCATCTTGTTAATGTCCAACATGATGTGTACCTTGTGCACATGTGAAGTTATGTTTAAAATATTTGTTTTATTTCAAGGTGGACGATGAGAATGCTTGCTTGGATCATAATAGGACTCTTCGTCCTCAAATCAGTGGTGGCTAGCCCCAGATTTTCCCGACAAGCTGACATAGACTACAGCACCTATGACGAAGGACTAGAAACACAGGATCTCTATGACTATGAGGGGAACACCGAAGAACTTGAGGTAAGAGATGATGTTCAACCAGGACGGGTCAATCAAGCTTTACTACTTTTAGAGGTTTTGCTATTCATGATTCATTAGGGAGTTCTTGGCATGGTTGTGAAGCTGGTATATATGAATGATGTGGATTAAAGGGGGTTAGGGTTAGGGTTGCTCTGAGTGTATAATTTACCCTGTCTGTTGTCACGTTATTGCGGTGAATATGATGTACATTTACCAAGTTCAGATAGAGATACTACCTCTTGTTTATGCCAGTATGGTTGGCTGAGGCTAAATACACACTATTAAGGCCAAAGTCATCCTCCTTTCTATTTTTTTATATAGCCTACATTCGTCATACATAGCTGCTTAATCCAGTGATTCAAACCAGGTTCATGATTTGTTTAGAGCTACATTTGTTATTCATCTGTTGTAGGTTTTAATAAATCCATGAAAAGTTTTATTTTTCTAGCTGCTACAGCTCATATTTTGGCATATTTAAACAAAACATCAACTGTGTTAAGACATGTCCTGGGTATAAATAGCAAATATATGTGCCTTATAGGGGCCCTCATGGACTTTTAAAGCTATGGTCAACCATAATACTAAACTTCCAAATGGGATTTTTACTTCAAATTAGCAAACCTATTTACACAAACCTATTTTTGAGGCAGTATAAAGTATGTTATATTAAGAATAAGGTATTAACATGTACAGAACAGTATGATAGTATGTTACAGTCTATCATTCTATACATTGTTTTCTCACATTGTGTATTCTTCACTGGATAGAGTCTGCTATACAAACACACCTGAAAAAGCCAAGCATTGAATCAATAATTAACCTCATTCAATTGAAAGGCACGTGCCGTGGCGTAGCTATCACCGGTGCAGCCGCACTAGGGCCCGGGATGCTATACGCCAGCCGCGTAGCCACAGGTGGGCGGGGTGGGTGACTGCCACCTAATTAGAACCACCGCCCACCCAAACAGTTTGGTATTTTATTTTTTGATGTTAACATAAACACTTAACACTTGTGTGTATTAGTAATCAGTCGTAAAATATTCTATTTTATGAATATCAATAGTTATTTAATAATCAATGAAAATTATGAATGTTATGCCCCCACCCAACTAGCCACAATATTCCAGCTGTCTGGCGATAACAGGCGACAGGTGTCATGCCCAAAAGTGATTGTCCTATAAAAAGTGATTGCTGTCCGTCTGCAGCTGCTTTCATCTGGATAAAATTATTATTGACTATAGTTTCCGATGTGTACGTTATATGTGTTTCTTTGCTATGTCAAATATCCTTGTTTATATTTGGAAACTATACTTTAGTAGATAATTACAGTCCTAGATAAAACATCATTTTCTTTTAAATTATCCTTAAATTTTTGTATTTCAACTATTCTGTGCCCTACATTATAATTAATCAATTAATTTGTAACCAGTTAACAATCTGGAAATATAATCACAAAATTCACTTTTTTCATAAACTTCACTTTTGGGCCTGACACCTGAAGTTGGCAAAATAAAAAAAAAATGTCTTTCATTTTCAAGCTGCTAAGACTGTCTCCCTATCATGGAACATAGATATAATACAAACTAATTGGATTAAATATGCTTACGTTAATCATTCACGCAGATGCCGGTTTGAAAACAACCAATTTTAACGAGAAAATATAGCCTCTATAGCACTCGTTGACACTGCTTTTTTTAACCGTGAGTTTAACATGACCTATGTGTTTTCCAAGAACTGTTAGCATACACAAGTTTGCCCAGAGCCAGAGGAAGAACCATACACCGTCCCTTTCACTTCAAACCTGTGTAAGCCTGCGTTAGTGAGTGCAAGCATAGGCTAACCTATCAGGCTGCAGACACCCATTCAATTCCATTCTATATGAGCGAAGGTGCGAATAAAACATTAGCTTCCTGTGGTGAAGCGATTTTGCATAATTTCGTATAGACTAGAGTTCAACACTGATGAACTTTGATCTAAATACACAGCCTCAACCAACATTAAGGGTGCTGTCTTGTTGGAGCCACAGCTGGCTGCAGTGTTGGCTATAGTTTTCTTAGGGAGGGAGGCAGGATGTAATGGAGAAGGCTTTTAGTATGAATTTAGCATCGGAGGGCGATGATACATTGCCTGCAGATTTTCAAATTCTTTTGTGGTAATATCATACTTTAGGCTTAGCCTACTTGCACATATAGTCTACTACATCATAGTTTTAATAGGCCTATTAGACAAATTGTTATTGCCCACCTAGTTTCATGTTGCCTACACTCACCCACCAGAAAATGTCTGGCTACGCTACTGCTATACAGAGCAACTGCGGGCACACATCAAATGGATGAATTCTCTGATCATTTTCGTATTTTGACCATATTGTCTGTTACAAGCTGTTCTGTGAAGCATCTGGTTATCAACTGTCAACAGGATGAAATACAGGAAGACTAATAGACAGTGCACCGAACGCTTTGTGTATGATATTACGTCATTCTATGAAGTCTAAAAAATGTGTTGGCATCTCTGGTTTGATCATATATTTTCACAAACTTATATTTGAATCAGAAATATGCTAGCTGGTAAAATGCAATTGCATTATAATACTCCCTAAATAAAGTTGGTGTATGTAAGTGTAGTATTTCGAATGACCGAGGCAACAACGAGGGAGTAAGAAGTAACAAAAAAGGTTTAATATAACTCAACATAC
>JAODUH010002281.1:0-12145 GCA_027564835.1 Typhlichthys subterraneus | reverse complement strand
TTGGAAAATTCCCTCCTCTCTCTTTCTCCTTTGGCAGTGCGTCGCCCAATCGCCCTAATGAACAAACCGTCCCTGCCTATATGCCGGAGCCCGGCTCCACCTGGCTCCGGCCCAATTTAATCCCTGCCCATAGCTGTCAGTACGACGCTGATTGGTCAGATACTTGAATACTTGAATTCTTGCAACTTGGAGCATTGGAGCATTTTCATTTGGGAAAGCCGCAGATACAGCAATTCTAGATTTGAAAATATGAGACACTTTAGAATACCTATAATGAAGTATTTGTGTAGCATATGTACTGTATATATCAAGTGATATAATTTCTCTTGTACATTTTATACAAATTATTAATGCAACTACAACAACAGAATGCAACAGCAGGCCATGTGTTGGGAAACAGTAGGCCAGTGTTGGGATTTTATTGACTAACACTGTAAAACACAGTATTCCCTCCTCACATTCGGTTAGGTACAATATATACTGTGCGTGTGTATATATATAGAAGTTAACACTGTACACATATCGAATACCTACTGCATAAAAAGGTGGATAATCTATACATTTAGAATAATTGAAAGATGATAAATAAATATATAATGATAAATAAATTATAATGATAAAAATGCTCAAAATGAATGTCATACACCCATGTAAACACAATGTTATTTCTTTGTTAGTTTGCGTTAGCACCTGTGCTATCTTAATGGGATTAGCTAATATGATTCATATTTTCCACAGGGTTACAATGATGTGGAAGACAGAAAGTTGAGTGGGCCTGCTCTATCCCTGCAGTACCATAGACCCTCTGTCTTGCGCCAGGGAGTTCAAGTAGGAGTCTTGGCTGGCTCTAACAGACTAAATGATACACAAGGTAGCAGAACGATATCCTGTGATAGAGAATAAGCATACAGGCCTTGAACGAAATTGGGAATGCGATCAAATTGCTTAAAGCTAAATAACCTGCTGTATTTGAACTATCTAACATTGCAATTCCATGTTGCCTTCTCTTCATGCCATTTCTAAAATATTTTTTTACAGTGAACAGTTTGTTGCATTCAAATGTTGATAAAAGCAAAATATTGATAATGAAGTGATGCCTAATGTATCTTCTATTCAGCGTTTATATTGGATCTTTAGTTTTTTTTTCCAAAATATGATTTTATGGTCTATGTTTAACATAATGACTGATTTACAGCATAAAACCAGTTTGCATCTGCCTTCTTCTACCAGTTTTGCTGTATGTCATTTTTAAACTGGATAGTACAATTTTTACAGAAGGTATCCACATACATGTGTGTAAGATATCGTGAAAGCCAACTGTAAGGAACAGTTAACATTAACTGCAAATTAATTAACAGCAGTTAATTTAAAGCTGCATAGGACATCAACACATTTACAGCCTGGTCATGATTTGCAACTGACAGCTGTCATATTCTTCAGTCAGACCTTTAAATGTATTGCACTGTAGCTGCAGCATTTGAGGTTTGACATTTTCAATATAAGGCAGAGAGCAGCAGTGTACAGTTGAATATGCATAAGGGAACAATGGATAAGCACAGCCCGCTTTTAGGCACAGTGCACAGCTGGTCCCGTTTAAATGTAGTGCATGGTCCAACCTGAATGTTTTGTTATTAATTTTAGATAACGACAAAGGTGTTATTGTTTGATCCACCCACTTCAAATTACATTTAGTTTACAATGATACCAGCCAAAACAAAGCCTACATGAAATGTGAACACCTGTTAAACTTGTAATCTGCAATTTAGGTTTTAATATTGGCAAGTTCTGTGTAGGCTAAGGATATGGTCACATATGCGCCAAATTGACAGCAGTCAATATTTGCCTCTCGTTCACTTACATTCTGTGCGAGCGAAGGGGCGAATAAAACCTTTGCTTCCTGTGGTGAAGCAAAGTCGCATCTGCACTTCGTCTAGAGTTCAACAAAGCTGAACTTTGATCGCTTATTTTGTAGCCTCAACCAACAGAAAGGACGCGTGTGGCTGACCCCACGGGGCAGTAGTTCTCTTGTGAGACTGGATTATATGGAGTTTGGTTAAGCTGTGCCAGTGTCTAAATATAGAAATACATCTAGCCCGTATTGTACAATGTTCGTAATGATAACTGCAAACTGCCCCCTACTCAGTATAACCGCTCACACTACACAAGGAAGCAGAGTTTTGTGTTTGTCACAGCCTGCCTGCCCACATTCCGCACAGCAAGACATACATTACGCACCGGAAAGCGGTCAGTTTTTCATTCGCTTATGTGCGACCGCAGCCTAATACCATGTTTTTCAAGCACAATTTGTTCCTGTGCCCTTAAGACTTTATATCCCACCTGTGCACTTGTCATTAGACAACTCATATGGGCAGATGCAATGGTTTTACTGCAACAAAATGAAAGTGATGCTGTGCAGCTTTATAAGCATATGTCCTGTTAGCTCAATGTATGTTGTAATGCCTCACTTTCCACCTTTGCAGAGACCAGCTCATCACACCACTTTGCCGTAAGCACGGTGATGGTGGTGGGCGGAGGCCATCATTCACAGTCACCCCCCCCACTCTCTGGCTCTTCTCTTAGGCACATATGTCACTTTCTCCCACTGAGGAGAAGTGATCCAGAGTTCAATTCTTCTAAGGCTCACAATAATAAGTGAGTATTCATATTTGAACAAGAGGTTCTGATGTGAAATAATTTTTTTTTTCTTTCTTTTAATAAACACGCTTATTCTATTAACATTAATCCTCACATAATTTATTTGTTACTTACACAATATTGTAATAGATTGCATACAGGGACAGATTTCAGCACGGGCCTGCTGAGCACATGTCTGCATGTATTAACTCTATAAAGCATTTGATTATTGTCCGTGTCCAGTTACTATTAAGCAATTTAACATTAACATTTAACATAATGTAGGTATGTTAGCAACTGTAAGTATGGCAACAATGCTAAAATATGGAACCTGCAAGTCCGATAGCAGAGGTGATTTTAAATTGGCAAACAATGGCGAACTTTCGCAAACACGGCCTGAGGAGGTAGTTCTTGGAAAACACACATGGACGCTGGACGAAGGGTGACAGTTGAAAGTGGCAGTAGAATGCATGTATTCTCTATTTTAAAGTTTTCTGATGTCTACAAATAACAAATAAGCTATCGTCGGGGCAAAAATACCCATATGCAATTATCAGTGTTGTAGTCGAGACCGACTAATCCGAGACCAAGTCTTCACTTGCTCCAACACACCTGATTCAAATGAATGGGTCGTTGGAAGCCTGCTAACGAACCCATTCATTTGAATCTGGTGTGTTGGAGCAGGGAGACACCTAAAACATGCAGGGCACCGGCCCTCTAGGACCAGGATTGCCCACCCCTGGATTATACGGAGGAATGACGTTACGTAGTATTTTCTTTATGGGTAAACAGTTGAATACACGCATTAGGAAAGTAGGCCTATTAATAACTAACTTCACAGACATTAACAAAATTAGTTCGGTGAGTGGCAGCGTCGGACTGGGACTGAAAAACGGCCCTGGATTTTGAAGCCAACTGGCCCGAGAACTGTCTAGAGAAGACCTTGTTGGCAAATAGAAATTTAGTCACCATCCACTGTAATAATCTATGAAGCAGTAGTTTATTTATGTTTGTAGATAGCCTGGCCCTTTCTTTTGGCCATTAATTGTTTCTAAATATAAATTTAGGCTACATTTAGTAGCCTACTCTGTGCATTAAAAAACAGCTGGATTGAATCTATCAGACCTTTAGGGGAATATGAAATATTGTACAAAGCCTATTAAATTACACATTTTACATTTTTGCCTTGTCTGTATCCTTATTGTGTTAATGTATTTATTTAATTAAAAATATATTATATATTATATAATAATATATATAATATAATATAATGCAATAAGTGTCAGGCATTCTGTATTGCTTTCAAAAGAAATCCAGGAACCAGGAATGCAAAATCTAACAATAGGGATACAACTTAGGCCAGACAGAAAACCATAAATTCACACAATAATTACAAATTGTTTTTTATGAGTGCTTATTAAAACCAATTTTAACAACCTAATCTTATTAGCTAGGCTATTGGCCTACCAACTCTAGCCAGCAGACTAAACTTTAGAAAAATGAAAACAATAGCTATCGTTTGGATGTTTGAATTATGCTTATCTAAACGTAGAAAAATTAGCTGCGTGTACCTGACATCTCTTGTAGTCTATAGCCCGTACTGCGTCTCCAGGCTGCACCGTACGTAGGCCTGTGTTTTCTGTCTTTTACACCAAAGTTCCATATAAACATGCTCGTCTTTCAATTTTTACACACCTATTAATTTGTCTGCCCTGCCCTCAATTTATTTCGATAAGAAACTAAAATGAAAAAATACTCGTACACCACCTTGCATTCTATTCAATACTGCGAATAGAAATGTACGGAAGGATTTACTTCTAATCACAAGAATAATCATTAGACATACACCGGGCGGCAATAATTATATTCCCGCAGTTGTGATCTTGACCGTTCTCGAAGTAAAATCCCGAGACCTCTTGGTCCGAGGCCGAGACAAGACCAAGTAAAAATGCGGTCGAGACCGAGACAAGGCCGAGACCTTAAAAAGTGGTCTTTACAACCCAGTGAAATGGCTCAACGGGCTATTTTCCATTATTTGGTGTGCTCATTAATACTGTGACGAGCACTGTCCTGATTGGCTGGTTTACAGGTGAGGTGCAGTGCTCACACACAGAAGCAACATGTTGGCTTGTAAAGGATGTAATGGTTAGCGGTTTCACGATTAACCACAGTAAAATTCCTTTGATTACCGTCCTGAAAAACTCACGGTAAATAGCCTAACAGCATCGAACATGAATAAGTTTGCAATCTGCTAGACGCAGCTTAAAGTGGCAGGTTTGTTTTTTGTCAGCAAAAAACTGGGGGAAGGCCGTGACAGCACTCCTTTACGCAGAACGGAGCGAACAAGACTCTGCTAATCTGTTTTGCTTTCCAGGTCTGCATTTAGAAGTGTACCTGCGACTCCGGTACACAAACCCACTCCACTTCAGCGGAGCCCATTGTGCCCTTTGTGTCAGTTTCAAATGATGTTCAACGTGGAGGAGTACCGTGACTGCCTTGTTAAAAACACTGCATGCGGCGCAGATGTGATGTCTCAGGTTTTTATAGGCAGGCAATTCTAGTCTACATAGCCTACTAGCATAGGCTTACTAATAAAATATTTTGCTTAGTTTGTTACATGGATGTTTTATAAGAACTGGATATGGTACATTAAAATGACGACCATTCATTTCAAATAGAAGTGCTCTAAAGCGCATACGCTGCTGGTATGGTGGCCATACCATGGTGCAGCAGCCTCTGCTGCCAAAAAGCCTATTTCCCATTGACGGCCATTGAAAAACACGGTCCTATAAAACAGTTATAAACTCTGTTTTAACGCCACACTCATACATAAATGATTAGTTATGTTTAAAGTTTAATGTGAGTGAGTTAGATCAGGTGAGCTGAAACATTTTTGCCAGCTCACCCATCAAATCTCGTCTAAATCGATGAAAGTTGAGCAGACATACTGCCACTTCCTGTTACAATGCTTCGCCACCAACTTCGAAAGCTTGTTGAAACCGTTTGGTAAATCGCTTTAGGCGTGTCAAAGATATAGCATCACTTCCTGATCGGAGGTTTTTGATTGTGTTAATGGTTGTGCTGGGGCTATCAAACTCATCAAGCTCATCGGTTGGAACATGGCAAATATATGGGCTAACCTCCTCTTTTGAGGCTTTGCCGCCAATTTTGACGGACTGTTGCTGAGTAACGTTTTTGAAAATCTAAATTCTATGAAACAGTACTGACCAAATTACGTTGATACTACTGAGTACTGATTAAGGTCAAATCTATCTGTACCAGATGTCGTTACCTTAGGGTGCGTAAAGAGAGAAACGCGAGATGTGAGCAAGATTACACATCCCTGCACAACCTGCAGCATGTTCAGTGTTCAACACAATCAAGGCTACAGCAAGCCAAAAGCAATACCAGTTTTACCTTTTTTCTGTACTTTATTCCCACGTAGTTTCGTCATTCATGGAGGGTTCAATTTATCCAGCGCTAAATTCTGGCCTATTTATATATTGCTCAATTTTTGTTGTGTCGTTGTCTAGTAGGCTAAAGGAGTTTCCAGTAGCCTAGTCTTCATGCTCAAGGGATACATAGCTTTTTATTATAGGGCATGCAATTACCAGGGGATTTCATGCATGGAGTAGCTGTTAAATTTGGTGCCGCTTCCAGCTCTCTTCAAAACTGTCGTTGAGACTGGAGTAGTGAATTAAACAGACCGCTGTAGAAGAGGACACAGCAAACTTTTTTGCAGTGGTATGATGAAAGAGCAGGACTAGGTCACATGCAGTAAAGCGATTGCAATACCGCTCCCGCTGCTCTGATTCTCCAGCCAATCTCCCGCTCCAATGTCCCCTCACTCGCGAACAAAACCCTGAGGTACCTAAACTTCTTCACTTGTGGTAAGGACTCATTCCCTACCCGGAGTAGGCACTCCATCGGTTTCCTGCTGAGAACCATGGCCTCAGACCCTTATAATAATCTGTACAAAAACAAGAATGTACCGCAGCTTTTCTGCTTAGACCCCTAATAATAACCCTTACAAAAACAATAGGTTTCCGCAGCTTCACTGCTTAGACCCCTAGTTTAATAGCCTTATTCAACATTTTATATTACATTACATTTTTGATTACCAAATTGTTCATTAATATGTTTAAGAAATGTGCAATGGTTTTGGCATTTCTGAATTTATTTATTGTTACATTTTGTGTTTGTTAATTGAATTATCAATTGAATTAGATGTAATCTAAAATAAATGTAATCAGATAAACTTGCTCTTGTGAACATACAGTATATCTGTCTCATAGTCCAGGTCCTGTAGGAGCAGAGAAAGCCAGTGTCTTATTTGAGAGTGGACTCTGCCGCTGGCCTGGATGTGATGAAGCATTTGAGAATTCTCCTAGTTTTCTTAAGTAAGCCAACAACAGAGTTCTGAATTATGTTTCTGCTTGTTTGTAGAGCACTATAAATTATTAGCTGTAATTATCAATATACAGTTTGTCAGAAAAACATCAGTTTCTGTCATGCCGAGAATATGGGCAGGCAAGGAAAGAGACGTTGCGACGAAGGATCGGGTTGAAAGATTTATTGCAAAGAACAGAACGGAACGCATACTCTCTGAAACACAATGATGGACAAGGACAAAAGGACACAGAGAAAGATTAAACAAACCATTGAGTAACCACGACGCGAAACAGGTGCAACACATGAGACATGACTAATCAGACACAGTTGGAATTACAGAGACTGGGGACACAGGGCAGGGAGTGAGCGAAACAAGCCTGAAACACAAGGTAGCACGGATCACGACAAGACTGGCACAGAAGCACTAGACAGGCAATATGTTACACTTAATACATGTTTTTGTTGTATGTGTAATCTTAATTCCTTTCTACTAATAATGCACATTTATCAAATATTAAAATCACTATTATGAAACAAAGTTATTTTAACAATGCAAGTTGTTTCTCTGGTTTTGGTTTGGTTTTCTAATTGTTGTCGGCTTCTAGGCATCTGCATTCTGTACACAGACATGGAGATAAAAGCATTGCTCAGTGGCAGATTCAGCAAGATATGGTTCAATATATGGAGAGTCAGGTGCGTTTAAGTTCCAGTATGCAAGATAATAATCTTTCTCCAACCATTTAGATAACATTATTTATTAATTATGCTTGTATGTTTGTCACATATTTAAGGTTTACAATTTGACAGAAATGTTTCAAACAATTAACCTTAGTAACAAATCATTATATATTTTTTATTTTCTTTAGTTTACTTTTAGAGCTTTGAGCAAACTTTTTAATATTTTTTAATAGATATTCTTATAATATGTACATTTGGCAATAGCTGAATACAGTATGTTGTATATCATTATGGTAAGCAAACAACATTCTGTTATATATACCAATTATAGACACTTACATGGTGAATTTCATGACCAGCCACATTCACATTTTGTTTAATATTTCTATCCAAAACACCTCACTGTAACATGATACAACACTACTAATGTAGTCTTGTTGATAATATAACTTCTCAAAATGTATCAGTAGACAATGCTGAAATTCAAACAAATTGTGATTGAATATTACTTTTTGGTAAGCAGTGAGACAAGTGTATCAGTTCTATCAGAATGGGTACGACTAAGACTAAAATCTAGTTATAGATAGAACAGTCTGTATCATTTTGCATACATAAGTGTTGTATTTCTATCCAAACCATAAAAAAGACTGTCATATTCTCTTTTATAGCTGACTCTGGAAAAACAGAAACTATTTGCAATGCAGCTTCATCTGCAATTCTCTGAAAAAAAGCATGCTGACTTGGTAGGTTTTGGGTTATTTTTGAATCCCAAGACATGAATAAAAGTGTATTATTTTGGCTAATAAAAGCTTTCTAAATGTGTTATTTGTTTTGAAAATGTTTATAGTACTGTACAATTGTATCTAGTTTACTGGGAGATCATTCCAAAGAGCCTCTCACATCGATGGATGGATTCATACTGTACCTAGCAATCAACAATTTAATGCATAATGGACAAACAATAACATCAATACCGCATTACTGATTTTTTGGATATGGGAGTTCTAAATAATCAAATATAAAGATATATATTACAAGAACAATAATCTCGTTCCATATCTCCTCTTCAGAAGACCAGCACAGACTTGCCATACAGAGTGGCTCTCTTCCCACCTCATCCTCAGGTGACAGATAAAGCGCTACACTGTGTCACTAAAGAGCCAGAGGAACTAGCACAACATGGCTACTGGCCAACTGGCACTGTCCACCTATTACCTGGTAACGCCTGCCATATTCCCCAATGCTAAACCACCCCCATGTCACTCTGTAGATCAGTATTAATGAGACATTCCTAACAATGTTGACTGTCAACACAAAATGTGAGTCAACACAAAAAGTGAGTCAACACAAAATGCTAGCTAAATGACATCCCTCAATTTGAATTTCCCTTTGAAAAATCTTGTTGTGGTTTAACCTTATGTAGAAAATGGCCAAGAGCCATTGACCATATAGACCAGGATATTTTGTAACTATGTTGTCTAAATTGATATCCCCAGATTATCAATGTAATGGTAATTTCCTGTAATTATTTGGATATGTACTTTGTTCCACAGATTTGGTTCCCAGTATTGCATGCTATAAATACAACAATATAAGGCCTCCCTACACATATGCCTACCTGATAAGATGGGTAAGTAAGTTCAATTGTCTTTCGAGGGCTGAAATAAAATGCATTTTGTTGTCTGTGAAAATATGACAAATTGCATCCAAACATAATTGTCACGATCTGCGGCCGATCCAGCACTGGACAGCGCCAGACCGCGAGTTCAGCACCAGACAGCGCCATTGCCATGTCATCGGCCACCTAAATGCACCTCACGAGCAGTAGTCTCGCCTCCGCTTCCTGGGCAGAGGTTTAAGAGGCTTTCCACCCTGGCACCAATTACCAATTCGTTGTTTTCGACTCGATGCACATACCAGCTATTACTCTCCAACCACCCAGCAGTTACGTCTGCTTCTCTTCTCGCCTGACAGCCTCGACTGTCATCTGTCTGTTTGCTACTCGCCCAGCAGTCTCGTCTGCTCTCTACTCACCTGGCAACTCCGTCGCCTATCAACTCAACGCTCCCCACTCCACACGACTGCCTTGCCTACCTCTGGGTTCACCGCCACACGCAAGTCCTGACCAGCTAGTCAGCGTTGCTAGCACCATCAGTTGTATTAAATCACTGTTCTTTTATTCTGTCGTCTCCTGCCTCCGGCCGTATCCTGACAATAATATCATAGCATTCTATATCTCAATCATCTTCGTTTGGTTAGTTGAAATTGAATGTAGTTACCAATTCAATTTCAGTCCTTCCAGGATTTTGTGGGACTTTTCTGCAAATGGTTATGCATGTTTTTGCTATAAAAGATGGGTTAGGGTTAGTATTATAAGTGTAACGTAACTTTATAATAAAGGATTCAATTGATTACCTTTGTTACCATCTAACAAAAATAACTAAATTTAATTTGAGCTTAATATTTTCAACATTTTGTTTAAAAATCGGAATAAATCAGAAAAAACTGGGCTAATAACAGACGGAAGCAACACGGACACACGTGGTGACAAATGCAATAACATGCTCACGGCGCTTGAATTAAATGTGTTGTTCACGTTTCCCGTAAACATGGTAACTACAGGGCAAAATAGGCTAAAATGTTCTTTTTGTAGACTAGTCTGTCTGCAGGTTGAACATTGTAGTTTCACCACGGCATATCCACCATCTCATTATAGCCTAATGTCAATGACGTACGTCTCTGTCCAGGCATGCAGTGTCTTGTAAAATTATTCTAATTTTTACTTCAATACAGGCTGAGGCACTCACAGGGTTAGTACATATTAGGTCTACAAACATAGCAGGAAAACAAAACTAGGCTATGCTTAGTAATAACTACTGATATAGTAGGCCTAGTAGATACACTCCACTACGAACGAGAGAGCGAGCGAGACTGAGAGTGAGGGTGAAAGCGAGTGAGAGATGAAGATCCTAGCAGTATTATAATTACCCAACCTAGACACTGTATCTCCCGGGAAGGGGGGCATTTAATGTCATTTAGGCCTAAGCATTGAGCGGGGGGGTCACTTAATTTGTGTGTGTGCTTTTTCTGCATGAAAAATGAGTCAACACTAGGGCTGAAATCTCTGCACCATCAGATACGCACAGCGATGCGCAGCGTATGGACACGGGCCTTGGAACGTTTATGGCTTATATTTGTTCCAAGCAGTTTTCTGAATCAGAATCAGAAATACTTTATTAATCCCCTAGGGGAAATTCTTTGTCAAAAATATAAAATATAAATAAAAATGATGGGTATTTCTCACGTTAATAATACATTGATTAAAATACATTAATTAATTACATTGATTATACTCTGATTACAGGGAAAATTTACCAATTGATGTTGCGTAGTTCCATCACAACAACAGACTCCTAAAGGTCAACCAGGGTATTTAAAACAATTTATATTATGCAATATGTCTCGTGAATGTGATGCTTTGTTTGAGACAATGAGGCTTTGATTGAGGAGTTAAAAAGTGCGAGGCCCCAGGCAGGAATTACTTTCTGTGGCGTTCTGTAGAGCACATTGGTAGGATTAGTCTGTCTGAATGTTTGACCAGCATATCATGGAGTGGGTGGAAGCCATTTTCCAAAATTAAATGTAGCTTTGCTAGCATTCTCCTATCAAACACCGTCGACAGAGAATCCAGCTTCACACCCACAATTTCACTGGCCTTGCGGATCAGCTTATTGAGCCTATTAGCATCTGCTATCCTGAACCCGCTGCCCCAACCTACTACAGTAAACAGGATAGCACTGGCCAGCACAGACTCATAAAACATCCTCAGCATTGTCCGGCAGATATTGAAGGACCTCACCCTCCTTAAGAAGTAGAGACAGCTCTGGCCCTTCCTGTAGAGGGATTGAGTGTTCTTGGCCCAGTTCAATGTATTGTCAATGTGCACTCCCAAGTACTTGTAATCCTCCACAATGTCCACACTAATTTTAATTAACTTTCATTAATAAATAACATTTAAACGTTACGAATGACCCCTGTTCTATAATATAAGATAAAGGCTGCATCTCTGTGCATTGTTTATAATTTCTATGACAATAATTTAATTCCTCCTGGTTCAACATCATAGCGAAAACAACATTTCTCTTTTATTTGAATCGCAAGCTTTTCAATATAATTAAGTACCAAATGAGTCAGCAGCACTATCTGAAGCTCTGCGTTATCTGATAACGCACTGCGATGCGCAGCGTATGGACACCGCCTGGGAAAGTTGTAACATCGTTGAACAGCGTTTCCGTGAAGTTCCGGTACCCGATGCCCCTCGACCCTTCCGCCATCGAGCAGCTTCGGGGGGCGAAGCTCTTCAAGAAGCTGGACCTCCGGAGTGCCTACAACCTGGTCAGGATCCGGGAGGGAGACGAGTGGAAGACCGCGTTCAGCACCA
>JAODUH010002280.1:0-12145 GCA_027564835.1 Typhlichthys subterraneus | reverse complement strand
TGTGGGACTATTTGTCCTATTGTCTGTATATTGTTGTTTATATTGAGGGCTACCTGCCCTCTAGCTTTGGCAATACTATTGTGATAACTGTCATGCTAATAAAGCTAACTTGAATTGAATTGAAAAAAATTGAGAGAGAGAGAGAGAGAGAGAAGGGGGGGAGAGAGGGAGAGAGAGAGAAGGGGGGGGAGAGAGGGAGAGAGAGAGATAGAGAGAGGAGAGAGAGAGAGCAATATGCATTGATACACTGTACTAAGCAAACAGAAACAGCACTGATGGTCCACCACCATGGAACATGAATGGGGGAGGTGTTGGACAAGCCTGGCTCTAAAGGCTGAAGGAGGAAAGCCCGTGGCAGATGTCTGCACAGCCTGTAGTACTCTTGACCTGCTCAAGTTTCTGGGGGGTGGGGGGGTGGGGCGCCACCAGCTGGGGTGCGATCGTTCGGTCGATACGTTGCTTTTCATGACCACAAGCCAACATCAGGTCTCTCTGCCGCTCCAAAGGAACCAGTGGGACACAATACCAACACCACAGCACACTGGGTCGGTAGTCAACATCAGATATTTACGATTTACAATGACACTATTATCTTTTAATGTATAAAACAATACAATTATGTCTAAAGGCCTTATTATATTCTATATAAAACATCATTATTATCAGTGTTTAATTGTGAAAACAAACTAACTAACATGTCAGGGTTGTAAAGAACATAAAACATAAAATACAGTATATGGTGGAATATATGGTCCATAGGTCCTTCACCAGAGAGGAAGGGTGTCAGCAAGTGGTAGTTATTGTCTCAATACAATACTAGTAAGAGCAACAACATATCACACACACGCACACACACACACACGCACACACACCCACACACACACACACACACGTGTCGCCAACTGCGGTCATGCTTGAGAATGCAAACAACTGTTAAACTCTCATAATACAATGGGTCTTTCTTTAGGGTATAGGCACACACACACACTCAATCCCACACGCGCACACACACGCACACACACACACGCAGACATTTCAGACCATCAGATTAGTGACCCCTTCTCCACCCCTTCAACCCCTCTTTCCAGTGTTTCTTTCCTCAGCCAATCAGTGCAGAGGGCTGGCAGAGTGTAATGTGAGACTGTGGTGGGTCTTGGTCCAACACACTTGTAGGCCAACAGAAACCCCCCCCCCCCCCCCCCCCCCCACACACACACACACACACACACACATATAGTTTCATTGAGCCACTTCACCAGGCACACTCTTTGGCTCTTTGGCTCCGTGGGAATCACACCGATCTGCTCTGTGATGGATTAAGCATGTCTGTGGCTGGCTGTGTTGTACGCTGGTTGACCTGAGGGACTAGCAGCCTGCTGTAGCCAACTAGCCTCCAGGGCTAGCTAGCAGCCTGCTGTAGCCAACTAGCCTCCAGGGCTTGGAGGCATCGCTGGCAGTAGCCGGCTAGCTGTGGCCCTTGGGACCGTGTCCCCAGTGGATGATGCAGGCTGTCTTCTGTTTCCTCTGCCCCCAGCTGAGCGCCGGATCGCCCTGTAGCTGCGACGAAGGAACCATCGACTCCAAGAAGAAGTCTTCCAAGAACCTGTAAGTACTCTATTCTGTGAATGTGTTCATTGCCCAGGGGCCATTTGTACCACCAACGTGTGCAGCCTGCGTACGGAACATATCTTTGACTATAGTGAATGGCTTTGAAAACTAAAACTAAAATGTAAGCACTGAAATGAACCTTAATCAAAAGTTTGATTTCATTTGTGTGGTGGTGGCAAGATGAAGGCTCGAGACCCCTGATATAAACTTGTTGCAAATGTATTCAATATATATGACGAAAATGTAGTTTATGCTGTACAATATATGTGATATTAATAATCTGAAATATTAAATGATGTGAAGAAAGATAACAAACAATTTGGTGATATATATATATATATATATATATATATATATAGAGAGAGAGAGAGAGAAACCTGAAGGCAGGGTCAGTCATTCTTGAGAACGCTTGCTAACGTTGAGCTCAAATCAAAACAATATCCCTCCGCGGCGCCGCTCCAAACATTGAAACGCAGTGTGAACATTTGTGAACACGTGAACATTAACAGCTTTGTTAATGTGAGTGGTGTTCAACACTTTATTTTACTATTTACTGAGCTTAGGCTTTGTAAATGTATCAGATACTTTTTTCAACATGCACAGAGAATGGTAAGATAGCAAAATGCGAAGAGATATTTAGTGAATTTGACAAAAAGTTTATTAGCTTACAATTAGTTTTAATAGCTGACTATACCTTTAAATCAAACATCATCGTGAACTTGTTCTGCTGTATAGCTGCATGAGGTCAGTATCACCACAGCCCAGCCCTGTCTATTTAATGCTAATTGCTACCTTGCTATGGTAATGCAGGACACACACCAACCACTCTGGGACACTACCGTCATGTTCAAACCACTGATGAATGCTAACGGTGTTTATTGAGACTCCCCCTTGGGGGTTAACAGAGGAAGTATCGGGGTCTTTTGTTGTGCCCGACGTGTGAATGGCTGTTAGATTAGCGGATTGAAGATGTCTGTTTATTATTAAAGCAGAGTTCAAGTGCTATGTCTGCTCTGTGTGTGTGTGCGTGTGTGTGTGTGTGTGTGCATGTGTGTGTGTGTGTGTCTGTTCACACATTCGACTGATTCGTCAGCTGTTCATTGAGTCTTAGCAAAGCAGCTGTTCTTCAAGATCAAAGGTCATTCACACCTTTTGGACAATTAACGATTTACGGCCGTTCTAAAGGAGATGATAGGCTATTATCCTTTAACCAGCATATTTGGCATTACGGACTTCTACCATAGTGTTCTTACCGGTATGGCCTGTCTCTTCTATTTTGTCTGGTTCTACCAAGCCCAGGGCTGGCAGTCCTGCTGTCCTTGGTCCGTGCTCAGCTGTGTTTGTTAGGCACATCCCCGGCTGGGATGCATCTCCGGGACAACTGTAAACAGGTGCCCAAGCACCCCCTGCATGGATACACGTGTGAGATGAAAAGATACTCTCCAGATATTGGACTTCTGTTTCCCACTTATATATTTAGAAACACATGATCCAGGTAGCGGGACGTGTTTAGACGAGCGGCACGAACCCGGGCTCCATCTCTCTCCCGGGAGCACAGCTGTTAGAATATGAGAGGTGTTTATGTGCTGCGTTCAGTAACCTACACCGTGTGTGCAGTGTTTGCTGTGTTGCTGTAGCTATACTCAGTCTGGCCTGTCATGCCCGGTGGCTGTACCGCTCACAGGAGACACGGGCTGTGATTACACACCATCTGGTACTGTGCATGCTTTCATGTACTACCACGTCTTGAGCCCCTCTCTCTCGTTTGACCTCTGGCTCTTCCCGTCACTTTGAGTAATCCATCTGTACTGCTTTTTCTTCTGTCGCTTTCCCCTCAGGATGGCCGAAATATGAGCCCTTGTCTTTGTACGTCGTACACTAATGCCTCTTTGTTGTGGATGTGTACTGAGCAACGTGCCGAGATCAAGGTCTACAGCGGTATATATATAAACCGTAGGCATTGATCACTTTCTCTTATTTTTCCAGTTGTTGACAAAACGTGAAGAGCGTGGCATGTTTAACATTTTCATGAGGCTTTTCTAGCATCACACCCTAATGATCACACAGGACGCGCTTTGTGCAGTGAGAGCCGTCTTTTTTAAAATAGTTTGGCAGAAAGTGTTTTTCACGCTATTTATGTGCCCTGGGCGCCTCGCGTTTAATCGTCGGCTGCGCCTTGTGTTTTTGGAGTAGATTAGTGCCAGACACCATACGCGTTTCTTTCCGCTATCCAATGGAAAGATGAATTAAAATGTACAGGTACTAGGAAACCCCATTCATGGAGTAGAGGCTGGTGCTTGATACCAGGAGGTCTATATTAGCAATATTTAATAAATACCTTTTCTAATGTCTATTAGTATAACAACGACAACAATTTGCTGGAAATAAATGTGTCTTGTATGCTTGTAACTTTAGAACACATTGTTTAACAAGGCTAGCTAGAAGACAATAACAGCGCTTGTATAGAATCTATAATTAGCTAGCATTTTGACATGCACACCCAAATTACACATGAACGTTTCTTTTTAGTCAAATCATCATTACCATGTTCAAGGTTGACCGGTTTTTTCAGGTGCGTACGTGTAAGTTGCTTTAGATAAAGCGTCAAATTCCGTAAATGCAAATGTGTGACTTGACCAAAGTGGTCAAGACACAGGCAGATGAATAATTTATCAAAGAATACAATGAAATTATAGTTTGTAGACGTAATGAGATGGTGCTCGGGGTCATTATACATGTAAAATCATAATGCCTGCTTGCATTTAGAAAGGATGGGACATCTGTGTTTCTCCTTAGTGAATCTGTAACAAGTTTCCTGCCATCATCTAAGGTTTTGTTATCTCAGCGTTACCGGCTAACAAGTTGAGCCAAGCTGAATATGCTGGGAAAGAGCACGGTAACCCAATCTGTCAAACAAATTTAACCTTAGCGGTGTCTGAGTCAGGAACACCTGGCTTGGCCAGGTGTTGGGACACAGATTCTCAAGGCTAACAAGAAAAAGAGCAATTTAATTTAGTTTGCTCATTTACTGCAACAAGAAAAGCTCTTCATATTAAAGTCAGAGTTAGTTATTCTCCCACTGCAGTGGCGCACATTGTGAAGCAAAGTGTAGAAGCTACTATGGCTTTGTTGTTATTTGCCACTTTGTTAATGTTGCTATACGGCAGGCCTATTCAACTCCGGTCCTGGAGGGCCACTGTCCTGCATGTTATAGATCTCTCCCTGCTCCAACACTCCTGATTCAAATGAGCGGGGTCGTTATCAGGCTTCTACCAACCCAGTCATTTGAATCAGGCATGTTGGAGCAGGGAGACATCCACAGTTGAATAGCCCTGCTATACGAAGTCAGGGCTGTGTAGCAGTACCAGATTATATTTTTCAGCATGCACAGAGAACCTAATACTAGCGAAATGCGAGGATATATTTGGTGAATTTTACAAAAACTGTATTAGCTTCCTGGAGGGGGCCTGGGAGTATGTCCTTCAGGGCTACATGTGGTTTGTGGATCTGGAGCACTCAAATGACCGTATTCCAAGGCATAGGAGATAATGCTGGAGGTGATGTGGGAGTATGGGGTGAGGGGGTCCCTTTTAAGGGCAATCCAGTCCCTGTATGTCCAAAGCGAGAGCTGTGTACGGATTCTCGGTAGAACTCGTTTCAGGTGGGGGTTGGTCTCCGCCTGGGTTGCGCTTTGTCACCAATCCTGTTTGTGATATTCAAGGACAGGATATCAAGGTGTGGTTGTGGTGGGGAGGGGTTGCGATTCAGTGGCTTGGGGATCTTATTGCTGCTTTTTGCAGATGATGTGGTCCTGATGACATAATCGGTCTGTGACCTCCAGCACTCACTAAATCGGTTTGCAGTCAACAGCTGGGATGAGGATTAGCACTGTTAAATCAGAGGCCATGGTTCTCAGGAGGAAACCGATGGAGTGCCTACTCCGGCTAGGGAATTAGTCCTTACCCCAAGTGAAGGAGTTCAAGTACCTCAGGGTCTTGTTCGCGAGTGAGGGGACATTGGAGCGGGAGATTGGCCGGAGAATTGGAGCAGCGGGAGCGGTATTGCAATCGCTTTACCGCACCGTTGTGACGAAAAGAGAGCTGAGCCGGAAGGCAAAGCTCTCGATCTACCGGGCAATATTTGTTCCTACCCTCACCTATGGTCATGAAGGGTGGGTCATGACCGAAAGAACAAGATCACTGGTACAGGTGGCCGAAATGGGTTTTCTCAGGAGGGTGGCGGGCTTGTTCCTTAGAGATAGGGTGAGAAGCTCGGCTATTCGTGAGGAACTTGGAGTAGAGTCGCTGCTCCTTTGCATCGAAAGGATCCAGTTGAGGTGGTACGGGCATCTGGTAAGGATGCCCCCTGGGCGCCTTCCTAGGGAAGTGTTCCAGGCACATCCAGCTGGGAAGAGGCCTCGGGGAAGACCCAGGACCAGGTGGAGAGTTTATATCTCCACATTTCCCAGGGAACTGCTGCCCCCGTGACCTGACTACGGATAATAGGATATGGATGGATGGATGGATGGATTATTTTAAAATTAGCTTGCAATAGCTGACTATACAATGCAAAACATTCAAACAAACTTTTTTCTTTTTGCCATTATGGGGTATGATATATTGTATGTAGAATTTTGAGAGAAAAAAGCATTGTTTTTAATCAATTTTAAAATAAGGCTGTTACATAAGAAAATGTGGAAAAAGCAAAGCGTTGTTAATACTTTCCGAATGCACTGTACGTTTTACTGACTCTGCATCTAAGAGCAGTACAGTATTGATTAGCTGTCTACGTTTGGTCTGCTTATGGAACAGACTAGCTATCTGAGGTAAGTCATTTGAGAAAGGATGATGTTAGAAAAGGATAATTGACACCCCTCTACAAAGTATTTCCTGGCAACTATGGCTTCATTCAATAGAATATGTCCAGAACGTCAGCATGCAGCCTTAACAGCATGTTTAGAAATATGCGCTACGCTGTGTGTGTGCATGTGTGTGTGTGTGTGTGCCGTTCTTCAAGAAGTAGTGGGAGATGGCCTGAGTTGGGAAGGAGGGGGATGTTGTAGTTGTTCCAGAGCCATCAGGAGAGGCTCTATCCATCTGACCTCCTCTGCCGGATCTCATTTGCACCCCCCCCCCCCCCCCCACTCCCCCCTCCCCCAGCCCCTTCCTGTCTGGGAGGGCGTGGCCTATGTTTGTCCTGCTTAGCTCAGCCTGGATGTCAGGAATAGCATCACCCATGCGGTCTTTGTGCCTGGGAAGGTGAGTGTGCCCCAGAGCCCCCAGAGCCAGGCTGGTGGAGGGACTGTGAGAGAGGGCAATAGCTATATGGTGTGTGTGTGTGTGCGCGTGTGTGCGCATATACAGAAGACACACACACACACAACATTTTATTGTTTGTAGAGGAATAAAGCCAGTCTCTTTTTAGCACTGTGCTAATTTTCAGCCTTAAAGTGTGGTTTGTTAGTGTCATTTATGCTCTCACTGTGATTGGTTAGAGCCGTTTATGCTCTTGCTGTGATTGGTTAGAGGAGTTTATGCTCTGGTTGTGATTGGTTAGAGTAAACAGTAATTCCAAGCTATCGAGGAGGCATTCCTTTTGGCCACGAATGTTTCCTCTCCATCTCCATTGTGTCATTGCTTTCCTCAGCCACACATATTACTTTTCTCTCTACATGGAACACAGCTAAGACACAGCCGACAGCTGCATCTCTACACAAAATAAACAGAATATTGCATACTTTCTGCATCATTATTGATATTATATTACGCAAGCTGTCCACCCCTAGTTGTTAACTCTTCAGGGTGCCGTGTTAGGAAACGTGTTTGTGGATAGAGTACACACAAATGTGTGTGCACGCACACACACACACACAGAATGTACACAGTCTGTTTGCTGTTTGGCAGACAATCTGTCCTATGCTGTGGCCACACACACACACACACATCTCACACACTCACACACACGCACACACACACACACATCTCACACACACACACACACACATACTGTACTGTACACTCACTCATACACACACACATATATACAAGCACACACACAGAAACAGGCTTGTTTTGGAGGAGCAGCGTTGGTCAACATGGAGGGGGGTCAAAGGTTGAAGGGCTAGTTGCTTGTGCTACGTGCTAGTTAGCACGTAGCGCACCCACCACCTGTCCCCAAGCTTTGGACATGTTCATCGTGGGGCGGGGGGAGGGGGGCTTTAAAGGTGGAGTCACCGGTTGTAAGCCAACATGTTTGTTTTTGTCAAACTCACTCGCTCACTGAAAACCAGGAGTTTCTACATCGCCCTGGCTCCGTACATCCATAGAACACGAACAAAACGGCACAGACAGCCCACACAACAACACCCCAGCCTTGACAATGTGTGTCAAATGCGTGTGATCTTCTGAGCGGGCATCCTCTGGCGATGAAGGGAGAGGTGTTATCGTTTTGATTTGAGTTCAAATTTAGCGAGCGTTCTCCAGAAAGACTGACTATGCCTTTAAAGTGGAGCAGCATTGTTAGCACCACACAATAACACACGCACGCACACACGCACGCACACACACACCAGTGCTCCTGCCGTGCTTCCCTGAGAGCTCGGCCTACTTCCCCGGCACCAGGAATAGCCAGAGGCTGCTATTAGTGTTCCATAATGTGAGCCGTGCAAGCTGGGAATACGACAACGTTTAAAGACCCTTCGCTCTTCATTCACACCAGCACACGTGCTCTGGCTCATGCACACGCACTGTCTGACAATGTCTGATAGCCAATCAGATGAGCAATCATGCAAATTTGATGATGGCTTTATTGGAGCATTTATGGACAGGGTGACACAGTGAGAGTAACTTACAACTGGAGGAATTAAGTTAACAACACAACAATGTGTATCACCTTGTTTTCACACAGATTGTGTACTACTGTGCTCTGTTGTTCAGAGGCAGGGTAGAACGTCTGAATATCAGCCCCAATGCATCGCTAATCAATTTCTGCCTCATGTACTTTTATCTGGCTCTCAAAATGATTATTGGTTTGACACAGTCCCGGTGCTCACCAGCTGGTGGCAGCATGGAGTCGTGAAACCCCCATCAGTGTGTTTTTTCACACTGTCGTTGTCGCTGACAGCTCCATTAAAAACCAGGCCTAAACGCTTAAGAGCTTTTCATTAGACCCGCAAGATACTTTCCAGTCCTTTTAAAAATGCGAGTTGTTTCCCTCGTAACATACGTTGGCAAGGTCGTCGTGCTGTCTTGGCTCATTCACGCGCACCCCCACACACCCTTTCCCCCCGTGGAACCTAAAAATAGAGAACAATAAATCTGGGCTCTGATGTCCGGACTTCTTTTTTGTGGGGGCTTAGTTTGTTTTATTGGAGTAATAATGTCTTTTGGATGGGCAAGTCTTAGCCGTTAACAGCATGTAATGCTCTGGAGCAGCTCTGTTTTACAGCGGTATTCAGTGCACGGTCCTTGATATGGGGCCTGCTTCGTATAGAAGGACATCAACGTGTGTTTGTATGGCCTCTGAAGAAGGGGTGTTTTGCTCTCTCCAACTGACTCACACAACTGACTCACTCCACCAGCCAGTTGATCAACGATCTGCAGAAGAAAGAGAAGAGAATGAGAGATGTAAAGAAAGGTGGCCTTGGTCTAGAAACCACGGCTACCTGTCGACGTCAGGGTGGAGGTGGCCTAGGGGGTCCACCTCCACCCCTTATAGACTCAGATAGATGCTATACAAGCTTGCCTCTCTCCTAGATGAATGCACACACACACACACACACACACACACACATCAGGGCGATAGGACAGGCCTCCTACATCACGGTGATGATCAGGTGTAACCTCGTTACTGTGTCTTGCTGACGTGTTTCCATGACAACTGAACACGCAGAAAACCGTATGACAGCAGCGCTTCCTGCGCACGTTATGCACTTCTATTGTATTGTGCTGTGTGCACGACGTTATTGGTTATTCGTTTTACGTGGTGTGTGTGTGTGTGTGTGTGTGTGCGTGCACGAGCGTTTATTATTAAAGGCGGCCTGGCTATTCTGTGCGATCCCCTGGTGGAGCCGCTGCTGCTGATTGGACCGGGGGGGGGGGTGTAAGGATCACAACATACCACCAGTGCGTCGCTGCGGCGATGCTTTCTTTTAGCCAAGTACGTCAGGAGGAGACGGGTCGGGAGGGGCCGGGACGCGTCCAGGGGGATTGTGGGTAATGAGCGTGCGTCTCCATCGGGCACCTGTGCTTCTGAGGGGTGAGGGGTGACACCTGAGGGGCGGAGCTAGTGAGGAGAGGGGGGTCAGGGGTCCCCCCTCAGCCCCCTCTCTCCCCCCTCCCTCCAGGGGTTCCCTGGGGGCCCCCCTGTGATGAAGCACAGAGTGAGGGAGGACATCTTCCTGTCACTCCGCTCAGCGTCTCCTCAGAGCTGACGGGCGCCAGCACAGCTATGTCACACTGACTGCAGCAGGCCGCACGTGCACCAGCACTGCATAACATGCACTAGCAGCAGCAACAGAGAGAGAGAGAGAGAGGGAGAGAGAGGGAGAGGGGGGAGAAGTTTGGACCACCACGCCACAACAAGCCTTCTGAAAGACAAATGTAGAGAACGCCTTGCTTGAGTATTTTGCTCTCATCCTTCTGTGTGCTGCTATGCGGGGTGTCTCTTGCATCTCACGTGAACTGGATTTATAGGGGGGTTTTCTTCTCCCGAGGCTCTGGAGTTGTTTTCATTGGATTTGATTTGATTTTGGATTTGGGAGACTCAACCCACTTTTTTCCCCTCTTCCCCTCTCTCTCTCTCTCTCTCTGTCCCTCTCTTCCCCTCTCTCTGTCTCTGTCTCTGTCCCTCTCTCTCTCTCTCTCTCTCTCTCTCTCTCTCTCTCTCTTTCTTTCTCTCTCTCTCGCAGGGCCAAAGACATGAAAAACCGGCTGGCCTTCCTCCGGCGGAGGAATGAATCCCCAGGAAGCAACGCAGCCGGCAAGTTGGACAAAACCATGAAGTCCGTCAAGTAAGTGTCTGTTCTGTGTCTGTGTCCACATGGTGTGGAAGTGTCTACATACCGTTTATACAGTATGTGTGACTGGAGCGGTGGACGCGTGTAAACATTAACAGCAGAAGAAGAAGGAGAAGGAAAGGTCAGGAGAGGTCAGCAGGAGGGACTAGTGTTGTTGGGACCGGTCCTCATAAAGCATAAACATGCAGCTTCCCCAGAGGAATGCACATGCAGACAAATGTGTGTATAATGTGTCCGATACACCTGTATACCTCTGTGTGTAGTATGTACAGTAAAGGTGGGGTCGGGGATTGTAAAAATCTAAATCAACGAATATCTCCTCACGGTCCACTGGCTGCTCAATCTGTGTGCGTGCTGAAAAAAATAATCAAGTGTTTCTACACAGCCATGGCTCTGTAAATGGGAACACAAACAAAGTGGTGCAGACCGCACCACAAAGCTCTATCCCAGTCTTGGCAATGATGTGTTTCTATTGATTCATAGATTGTCTGATAGGTGTCAGTGTAAGTTTGAGTTTGGCCTGTTGAAAACAACAGCTATAAAAACTAAGCATTGACTTAAGATATGATATTATATATTATATGAGGTTGTATATTATCTATTATATATAATATATATCATATAATAGATTATAGTTAACGCAGTCCAGCAAATCGAACACGATTTAAACAGTATTTGCATTAACCAGATATTCATTAGTGCTTCACTAATCTGTTTAAACGCAGATCTAATAAATAATTCCACATAAAATGCGTATTGTATCTGACATATACCTCCATACCACACTACAGACTTTCTGGAAAAAGAAAAGCGCTGGAAGATTTAAGAGAGTAATAAAACACAGTTTTATATCAAAAGGAAAGCAAACGACCTGATATGGTTTTAAAGCACGGTGTACATCTGTGTGCTGAAAATAGAGCGTGTGATTGACAGGGAGGCATATAAATCTACAATTAATGGTCTTTCATGAGCATAGGCTTCAGCTGTACAGGCAGGCTGCATGTGTGTGTGTGTGTGTGGGGGGGGGGGGCTGTTGGAACAGCAAGCTGGGAGGTGCCTGAAGCTGACAGCCCCGCTCGCCATTGGCTGGCTAAGCCCCGCCCCTCCCCCCCCTTCCTTCTCTGAAGTCGCAGGGAGCGGGACTATAAAAGCCCCACCGCTGTCCGCGCCAGGCAGACCAGACTCATGACGCTCTCTCACACACACACACACACACACACACACACGCACTCACACACGCACACATGCCCGCTCGCTATCTCTCGCGTGCACACACAGTGAGTCACTAGGGGCACTGGGCGAGCGAAAGCAAAGACAACTGAAAAGCGAGAGGTAGAGAGAGAGACAGAGAGAGAGAGACCCACAGCCCCAGCCGAGGAGCACTGTTAGCGGGCAGACAGAGAGACCCACAGCCCCAGCCGAGGAGCACTGTTAGCGGGCAGACAGAGAGACCCACAGCCCCAGCCGAGGAGCACTGTTAGCGGGCAGACAGAGAGACCCACAGCCCCAGCCGAGGAGCAC
>JAODUH010002279.1:0-35163 GCA_027564835.1 Typhlichthys subterraneus | reverse complement strand
GATTTAAGGGCGATTTTCAGCCATATTGAAATCGCCCAAAAAGGGGCTGGAGCCTGGCTATACGTAGACGAGCCAGCACCCACGGAACATTGGACGCTGATTGGATTAAGATTTAGAGGTGGGACAGTCAGCTACCGTAGAGCACACTGGTAAAGTTGGAAACTTCCCTCCTCTCTCTTTCTCCCTTTGGCAGTGCGTCGCCCAATCGCCCTAATGAACAAACCGTCCCTGTTTGGTACGCCTTATTACCAAAAATGCTACCTTCACTGTATTGTAAAAATAAAAGAATGAACCTTGCCGTTACGATCGTGTTGGAGGGGAATGTATTACAATATGCATCATTTCAACAGTACAGTAAAACAACATGTTAACAACCCAATATTTACATATTTAGTATGTTCCTTTAATCAACAGGTGGCTACCACCCTGTGCAGATAGGTAACACGTTCAACAGAAGATACCAGGTACTGTCAAAACTTGGCTGGGGTTATTTCTCTACCGTCTGGCTCTGTCTGGACCTAAAGTAGGTTATCCCATATGCACGTGTAGTTGCTATTATAAAGGCTGTTATTTTTTCATCGTGTGCATGTCCTTATATGTGTGAGCAGGCTGACCAGGCGTGTTGCTGTCAAGGTGTTGAAAAGTGGACCTGGATTCATGCAGGCTGGCCAAGATGAGCCGACAGTCCTACAATGTGTAGGCTTTGGACTGATTTATTGACTTATTGATTCATTTTATCTGAGGGAAGGGTAATGCTTTGAGCCCATGTGCTCAGTAACAAGAGGAACATGCAGAAGTGTCGGCCAGTACTATTGCTGCTTTCAAACACAATATTTATGGTTATTTAACAAGAAATGTTATCGGGTAATATGTGGGCATTATGGACTACTTATTTGCAAAAACAGCATAGGGAAAATTACCCATTTATATCTGTGTATTTAAGATAATGGTTTCTTTCTGTTACCATTTCTTCATCAGGCCAGTGGCCCCACAGCCCGACATCCCTCCAGTCAAAGGATTGTTCAGCTGTTAGATGAGTTCAAGTTAGTCGGGGTCAATGGGGTGCGTATCCTTTTCATAGGCGGTCATTTCTTGAACAGGCTGCTGCTAAACCTGACACCAAAGGCTATAAAGTCATGATGTATTGTTGTGTGTGCGAGTATGTTTTATAGTGACACTTGCTTTAATGCTTTAATCAAATACATGTTTCCATGGGCTGGATGTAGCACACGTAGGCTACTGTAGGCTGGCATGTATGACAGACTTTAACCACAGATGCTAAGACACATGTCTTGTGCTGGAACTGTTGGGACCAGACCTGAGGAGTTGGCAACTGTGTTTTGGAAACCCCGGGCTCTCACAGCCTTGGGTAAAGCAAATAGTTACGCAGGTAACTAAGTTAAAGCGTTACAGTGGGTTTTGTTTTATTATATTTGTTGACATCAAGTACAACTATTTAAAATTACATTTTTAAAGATAATGAGTAATGAAGAGAGAGAGAGAGAGAGAGAGAGAGAGAGAGAGAGAGAGAGAGAGAGAGAGAGAGAGAGAGAGAGAGTGAGTGAGAGAGAGAGAGAGAGAGAGAGAGAGAGAGAGAGAGAGAGAGAGAGAGAGAGAGAGAGAGAGAGAGAGAGAGTGAGTGAGTGAGTGAGTGAGTGAGAGAGAGAGATCGATCCAGGCAGGCAAATAGAGTGGCAGTTAAATCAATACTTATTATTATGTAATGCATCCTTCCTTATTATTATAGATACTACAGGGCTTAGACTATCTTCACTCCCAATGTAAGATCATACACACTGACATCAAACCGGAGAACATTCTGCTATGTCCGGAGACGCAGTCCCATATACAAACAGCAGAGGGCGGCAACACCCGGCTAATATTTACAGGTATGAGTTTATACTAGGCCGTTAGGCCATTGCACACTGCACGTGGAGCTGACGCGAAGGCTGACGTGGAGCTGAAGCGAAGGCTGATGTGGAGCTGAAGCGAAGGCTGACGTGGAGCTGACGCGAAGGCTGACGTGGAGCTGAAGCTAAGGCTGACGTGGAGCTGACGCGAAGGCTGACGTGGAGCTGAAGCGAAGGCTGACGTGGAGCTGACGCGAAGGCTGACGTGAAGCTGAAGCGAAGGCTGACGTGGAGCTGAAGCGAAGGCTGACGTGGAGCTGAAGCTAAGGCTGAGTGGAGCTGAAGCGAAGGCTGACGTGGAGCGTTTCCGCTTTGGATACGCTCCCATGTTAATAAATGTGTCTTTGCATACTGCAAGCAAGACCAAAACTGGTCACTGAGCGAAGGCGAAGGCTTGTTTATTATCCACACCCCATGCCCTCCAATCCAATAGCCACCTTACTCTGCCATCCAGTTCACCCGGTGAAACCCCAGGAGACCAGCGCGACATTACCGAGCTCCAAACCACCAACCAACGCCTCTACTGGGCCACTCTTGAGTTCGACATGCCCTCCCGGTAAACAACATCTTATTGACACTGGTATGCAGTAATACCAGAGATGCAATTGTGAACCTGAATCATGGCAATCTAAAATGAAGTGCTTATTTTGTCATCGTTATGTATATTTGTAGATATAAGGTTCGAAAATTAGTTTTCGACAGTGGCCAGGCATAGCAGTGGTTTGTTATCAGAGGCAGTTGGGCTATTGGGGGGCTATAAATTCCACCGACTGTCTGCGTGCAGTGTGCAAATCAAAACGGAGAAACAGTCCTGAAAACTTGTGCGCTTCAGCTTCGGATCAGCTACGCCTGCAATGTGCAACGGTCTTTGTGCAGCCTATAGCTGTAAAAGTTATGATACATTTTCACCTGAAAGATATTTTAAGTCGCTTATAAAAAAGAGGGAGAGATGAACATATACATATAAAACACATAATTGTAGTATAGTTTAAGTAAAATGTTAAACTATGCCAAAACATAAAATAATAATTGTAATAATTATGAATATAAGTACAAATACAGTCTCCGTGGGGAGGTTATACATTATTATGATAGTATATGACCTGTTTGTTATTTGGACAGAGAAGACCCAGATGGACCCATTCAGCTTGAAGGAGATTACTGTGAAGATTGCTGACCTTGGCAGCTCATGCTGGGTGGTTCGTTACACAAACTGTATATTCAGCTACTTTTTTGATTTATTGTTGTTACTACGCTGCAACCCATTCCTTTTCTCCCTCCACTGTGTATTCTTGAGTTTCCAACATCAAATGTTTACTGGGGGTTGGAGTTTGTAAAGTAATTATTCAATATAGAACCAGAACTTTCTTTGTATGTACATCCTCTACCTCACAGTACAAACACTTCTGTGAGGAGATCCAGACCCGTCAGTACCGCTCACTTGAGGCTCTGCTGGGCTCTGACTACGGCCCAGCGGCTGACATATGGAGTGTGGCCTGCATGGTGAGACACACCGACACACTAGGGACTATTGTATGTCAAGTCAATGGCCTTTACAGTACCTTTACATGCACAGTGAGTGTTCCATTATGTAGCCCTTGCTCCAGCCACTCTAAGGCTGAATGCCCTGTAGTCAAATTGAGAAAGAAACAGCCATCACAGGTGTCAATAAAGCTATTAGCAATAGAACCATTCATATTTTCTAACACAAGCATGTCTTGCTGTGGTCATCAACAAAAACTAAACTAATTGCTGACAGGCCTGTTATTTTAACCAGGAAATTGTCATGAATAGTCTGGACGATAATACACACTGTAGCATAGCACAATTTTACATGACTTTGCAGCTGAGTGTGCTTGTTGCTCTGCTGTGAACATTGCTTTGGACATGCCTACTGCATCTGCTGTTAGCCTGTGCATCTTTCTAAATCTGTGCGTACTGTGTGTCTTGATTAGAAGATGCTCCAGACTATGGCTTTATTCAAGATACCCATACAGTACATGCTGGCGTGACAGTTACAATATGAACAGCGAGTAGAATATTAGAGAGTAGGTAAACAGTAACTCACAAAATTACGCTATCAAATATATATCTGAGCAGTCAATTAAAGCACGAGTTGTGAATTCAAATAAAGCCATGAAAAGGATAGATAGGATGTATATGATTTGAAAAGATTGCCCTTTATATTCCAGCAGGGAACAATAATTGTAAGAGAATACAGCAATTATATATAGTGTATAGCAGAATGTTTGCAAAACAGCAAAAACGGCCACAAATAAGAGAAAATGTATTACAAATCCACATGTGATCTAAGTATGGGAAAACTAGAACATAATGTATGTGCAATATCATAGATGAAACACACATATACACATCAGAAACTGTAGATGTCATGTTTTCTGTTTATTCTCAGGCCTTTGAGTTGGTCACTGGTGATACGCTGTTTGAACCCAAAGCAGGCAAAGGCTTTTCCCTGGAGGAAGGTATTACGCCAGCAAAGATTATGATTGGTTATTGGTCTAGAAATACAATAAATTGCACCTTATTATTGCTTATACCACATCTTCAACCCTGGTCCTGGGGACCCCCGCCCTGCATGTTTTAGATGTCTCCCTGCTCCAACACACCTGATTCTAATGAATGGGTCATAATCTAGCTCTGCAGAAGCCTGATAACGACCCATTCATGTGAATGGGGCTTTAGACTGTAGTTTACGCCAATGCACAACACTATGTATTTATATTTGAGTATGCACATGTTTATATATACCTTATATGTTTCTGTTTGTGTCTGTGATTCGTAAACCACAGACCATATAGCCCACATTATAGAGCTCCTTGGAAAAATCCCCCCTGATGTTGCCATGGCAGGAAAATATTCAGCGGAATACTTCACCCATAAAGGTTTTGTTTTTCAAATCATATTTTTTTTGTATTTAATAAGCACCTGGAATGTTCATTCTTTTTTTTTTTCTCAATGTGCTGTTAAATGCTTACAGCTGGTATAAAGACCCATACATATGCATCTATATCTTTTACAAAACATTATCAGAATATAACCTGGAACTCAAGACACAAGCCATGTGTCACCGTAAAATCAATTAAAAAGAATAGGAAGACAGGAAATGGTTGTCTAGCTAAATATACTACTATCCAAAAACTCAAAACGACCACCACAACTTATATAACAACAAATATTTTAATTATTTAATTTCAAATTTGTGTACTGTATGTTGTAACTGGTATAGTAGTATAGTATAGTACGTACTGTACATGTACTGTATGTACAGGAGGCAAACAGCAGAAACAATATTGTACATTTAGAACAATAGTGCATGCAGGTGCTTTAATTGTTAAAATAGTGAGTCAATAACACTTTTAGTGAAGCTGATACATGCTATTTAGAATAATCTTTCTTGTTTTTTGTCAGAGGAGGTGTGGTATTCAGTTTTATTGCAGCAAGCAGAAAATGCCTAATGTATCCCTCTGTAGAGAATATTGCTGAAGGCTTACACTTTTCTGCTTACTGCAGGCATTACCAACATCCAGCACAAAAAAATAAAAACTGTATTGTCCAATATAGGCAAATACCTGAGTTCTGTATTTATCCTTAATATGTGCCTTTCCTATCTTCAGGTGTCCTGCGCCGTATCACTCCACTGCGCCTCTGGGGTCTTTATGATGTTCTGGTGGAGAAATATCATCTGCTGTTGGAGGAAGCCTCTGTGTTTTCACACTTCCTGCTTCCAATGTTGGAGTATCATCCGGACAGACGGGCAACTGCAGCGCAGTGCCTCCTCCATCCCTGGTTGGCATGCTGTTGACATGATTCACAGCCACTGTGTGTGTACTTTAGGACTTCTCTTTCCTATAGTTTTATTACAAAGGCTGTGATCCATTGGCCCAATACAGCATCAACAACAATATAATGTTTATATGAAAACACTATGTATTTTGTTTACATTTCAATTCATGAACTACAGTACGTATCTCTTTGATAAGCGTCAAAATATAGCATTACTATATTTAAATGTATCTACTGTAATTATGCTACGGTTAGATTTATTGTCTTTTTCAAATATTGTTTATTACATTCTAAAAAGGATACTGTAGTAGCTGACATTTAACAAATTATAGAACTTTAAAATTTTAAATAATTTTTTTATCATTATGAACCTATAATGTCATACAAATCAAATATGCTGAAAGTAAAGTCAGAGGTCATTAGTCAGTTTTTTGCTAGTTCTAGATCTAGATCTGTTGAACACATAGTTATAGCATTATATAAACAGATTTTTGTTAACTTCATAACAAAAGTATTTGATTGGTTAGTTCTGACTTCAATGGACCAGATTAGATCAGAAATAAATTGGGATATTGACAAATCAAAAATCTTGTTGGTTTAAAGCCCTTATATCCCCACAAAGGTAGTTGTTCTTGTTAAATTGTTGTTGTTAAACATGTTAGACAGATGAATGCATATTCTAAAATAATACCATAAAAATGAGAGGTCCGTGAGAGCTGCCAATAATGTGGGGTCGGTGCATGCCCACCTAGTCTGATCAAACAAACACATGTGGGTGGGCAGGGGGTCTCACATAACACACCCACACACAAAGTAGGCGGTACTAACCCAGTAGTAACAAGTACTAAGTAGGTAGTACTAAGCCAGTAGAACAATAACATTTATTGATTGATTATTCAGCCCATAATAATACATGTATACTGTAGCGTGAATCTGAAGAGATCCACTTATGAAAAAAACAAGTTATATTAATCTGCATGTTTTATATGCCCTTAATAAAACAAATGAACTGTAAAGATTGAGAAACTGGTTTACAATAAATAGAGTACATTACTATGTTAACAAATAGAAAGTAGATCATCCTATCAAGCTGTAGTCAGGACATTCCTTTGTTGGGTTCTCCTTGTAGACTAATCTGTAGGCACACTGTTTGTAAGAGACAACACTTGCTGGGCCAGGAGGTGGGTTTCATTGGCCTGGATAATAAAGGTCATATACACAGTTACAGTAAGTAGGCTATCATAAGCCTACAACATGGTTCTATGAAGTGATGCATTAATTTATGCATACCACACATCACATCACACCAAGTAGAGAGTAAAGAAGGTTCCTCAAGCCTGGCATTGCATTGTTCCACATCCCATTATTGGGCCATAAGTGCTCATATGATATTTTATAAATGGACACATTACAACACAGTAGCGACAAACAACTATTTTCTATGTAAAGATATTCAGTAGAGTGTGTGTTGAGCAGTGAATGACATCACTCTCCGTCCGTTCCTTGTTTTTCATAGAGCAGGTCACGTATGCACGTTAGAGCTTGTGTCTCTCGTCCACAAAGCATTTGTTTTGGCCTGAGATGCTGGTGTGCTTAGTGGTACATCTAGTGGTCGAACGTCATAGAGAATCACTTTATTATATTAACACTCCTGTTCCTATAAGGCTATTGATTTACCTTTTTTAAGACGATGACCAGTAAGAAAGCAATCATTTGTATTTTAAATAATCAGCAAGGTATATAATTGTCACCTTCGTAGTGTTATTCTTTTTTCTTAGCATCTGTACAAATTTAGACAATATAATTAAGTATTAAAAATGTTTAAGGCCTACTTGGGCAGCATGAAATATAGATTTATGCTTGGCCTACTTGGAAATGATAGGTCAGTAGCCAGGAAGCATTAATATGCAAATGAAAAACATTGGAATGTGGAGCAATGCCAGACTTGTTGGCAGGTTTAGGGACCAGTGAAGACCAGGGTGAATGTTAACAGCTAACATGGCTGCTACTCAGACTAGCAAAATGACCATACAGACAGAACAAGTTGCAAAGAAATCATTTTCAGAATCATGCTGTTATTTGGTGATGCTGAGATAGAGAAAAAGTGTGAAATGTAATTGAGTATGTTATGATTTGCCAAGCTTACAGTATGTACTACTGGTAGAATTAAATAGACAAATCTACTCACGCACTGCAGACGAAAACAAATGTGTGGCAAAAGCACTTGTCACAGCCTCTACTGAAAGACTGCCCTGGTTTGTAATACTTGTCATTTTCCGAACATATGCCTGTAGAGAGATACATTAAGTAGCCTAAATTCTAGACTATAGTTTTTCCTTTCCTAATTCTCCAATTACACTTAGAACCTGCTGGTTGATTTCAAGCATGTAAACTCAAATTCCCCTTGACCTTTCAGAGACTATAAATACATGTATAAATAAATGAATATTCTCACGCCAGAGCACATTAACACATCAACACGTTTAATAGTTTCATTCTACATTCGTACATCATTTCCCCTCTTACCACTGAATTCATGCTTCTGTTTTTGATAGCTGGAAATAGGAGCTATGCTTGTGAGGTTGTCACAAGGCAAAGTAATAGGAAGATACTGATCTGTTCTGAAAAGCCCCGGGGACTTGTGCAAGGTCAGATCAGCCCAGGAAACAGTCCTAGGTCTGGGAGGGTTAGTGATGTAATGGTTCAAGGAACTATAGTCACTATGAGAGTGTTGATTTATGCCCTCTGGGTGCCAACTATGTGTTAAATATCAGCTGATGTAATGTTAACAGCACGCGTTGACCTTTCAAAGAGAGAATTAATACACCGGGTGTTGGGGAATGTTTGCGGCTGTGTGTGTGTGTGTGTGTGTGTGTGAGAGAGAATGCTTACCTTTGTTTCGGTACATGGAGGCTTGTGAAAGTCCATTACACAGCAGAAGAGCGATGTAAAAGTAAAGTTGGCACACAAATGATCGTGACCACAACACATTTCTTGATGGATACATTCGCTCACCTCTCTCCAAAATTTCATATAAATGTTTACAATTTTAAATAAATGTAATGTAATGTAAAATTTTGCTACCTCTATCTCAAAAATATTGTGTCTACCCAAGCATGGACTCTAGTGAATATAACACATATCTTTGTGAAGCGCTGGTATTCTTTATATATGCACACATAAAAAAAAATATCTCACCAACTATTTACATCCCAAGGCCAACTATAACCATTTGTTTTAGGGCATGGTTGGTTTTGATGTTGGCTGTCTACATGCATCCATCCTCTAAATATGACTCCTGGCCTGACATGTGTAGTGGAGAGGTTTGTTTGAGACTATTAAATGGTGCTTGATTCATTTGTTTGTTTTCAATCTTGCTCACATTGAACCACATCGCTGAGCAATAAAAAGTATTCAGTATGCATGTGATACTGCTGACAGTGTAACTTTACCAATATTCTTTGTGCTGACCGTGATTTTGTTTCATGGTGCATAGAATACACCTTTTTGCTAAATGTACAGTAGCTTCATCGTAGCCAGTTACTTTTGTTTGGATACACCCAAAAAGACTTGCAGTAACTACTTATTTACTCTCACATACATTTTTAGACTAAGAATAAGAGGATGTTTGGGAAATGTCTTCCGTCCTAACCGTTTCTAGCCACAAGCCAGGACGCCATGCTCTGGTGGGACTAAAAACAAACTGTTCATCAGAAAGTGGAAGGAAATTGTACTTGCTGTAAAATAATGTTTTTTTTACCCTGATTTTGACTCTCAGAGAGAAACTGCATTGCTGCACTGCTTCATGAATATAAACCTACAAAAGTATACTTAAACTAAAACCTACTGTATATACCAAGGCTAAATAACTCACATTGCATAATTTGTATTGTTGTCTATCCAAAGTAATTTTGGAAATGTGGTAAATCTTTGTTTGTTTAATGTTTGTTTTTTAATGAAATTATTTTATATTTATTATTATTTTATATAAAAAGGCTCAAACATGATAAGCCACCCATTCATCTATTATCACCCGCTTATCCGTGGTCGGTTTGGGGGGACAGCAGCTCAAGAGTACCCCAAACCTCCCTTTCCTGAGCTGCATTACAGCTCTGACTGGTGGAGATATAATCTCTCCACCTAGTCCTGGGTCTTCCCCAAGGCCTCCTCCCAGCTGGACGTGCCTGGAACACTTTCCTAGAGGGCATCCTATTTCGTCCGCTTGTACCCGTAATCTAGTTATTTCGGTCATGACCCAACCTTCATGGCCATAGCTGAGGGTAGGAACAAAAATTTCCCGGTAGATCGAGAGCTTTGCATCTGCCACCCGACTTTGCCTCGATATCATGTTGATGAATATTACAAACAGGATTGGTGACTAAGCGCAGCCCTGGCGGAGGCCAAACCCCAGTAGGAACAAATCCGACTAAGGCCTAGGCTCATTTATGCTTCTGTGTCAAGGCTACGGTGTAAGATATGGAGAGGGCGTCACCCTATGGCTCGTTTTGGCACAAATGCTGCATAATGTAGGAATATTGAAGATGTTTTTGCTTATTGCCAACTGTGCTCACTAGCCACCACATTGCTGTGACGTCATGTGTGTTTATATCGGCGAACTCAGGCTTGAAAAAATGTGCCTGAGTTTCCGACTTGGAATTCCAACTTGATAGAGCATTCCGTAAAATTATTCCGTGTCGGCAGTATTTTTTTTCTGAGTTTCAAGTACAATGGATTGCATCATAACCCTCTTCTGTCCATTAGCAATATGTCACATTTATAAGCAACTTGTGCTGAACATCTGATACATAGGCCCTTGAAAGCACGTCAGGAAGTGAGGTAGTAGATTTTCAATGCCTGTTAGCATTGTCACTCACAATATTTGAAGACTTACACATATTAATTGCACATAATTCCAGCATGGCGCTATAGTCCGTTATTATGCATCCAAAATAATGCAGTGCTTTATTTATTTGTTTTTCTATTTATTTTAACCACGTAACAACAGCCTACTTATTTACAATTTTGCAAGACCAAACAGACAGACTAGTGTGGTTTAGTTTCCCAACAGATTGTGAAAGATTAACATGTGATTTTGTCATTGAGTAATATAGTTGATCGTCTTAATGAAGTTAGCCAGCGCTGTCATAGACCTTAGGCAAGTAAAGTCTGGCTCTGCAAAGCTAGGGCAGTGGTAACAGCGCTAACTATTTCAAAGTGGTTTGGTATTTGCTCATTTCTGGGTTTGCCATGACATGGTAAGTGGGGGTGCAGTACAGTGTGTCAGTGAAAATAAGGTTGAACAGTGCTAGTTTGGTGTCAAATTAAGCCAAATATTGATTGCATCTCCATCTGGTCAGTTAATGCAGAGGAGTTGTGTGATAGTTTCGGGGTGACAAGATGTACCAAGAACAACACATGTACAGTGAATCCGGAAAGTATTCACAGCGCTTCACTTTCCACATTTTGTTAAGTTACTATTCCAAAATGGATTCAAATATTTTTTACCTCTAAATTATGCACACAATACCCCATAAAAACAAAGTGAAAAAGTTTGTTTGAAATTTTTGTACATGTATTAAAAATTAAAACAAATTAAAACCAAAAAATGTACATAAGTATTAACAGCCTTGGCCGTGACACTAAATATGGAGCTCAGGCACATCCTGTTTCCACTGATCATCCTTGATATGTTTCTACAACTTGACTGGAGTCCACCTGTAACACATTCAGTTGATTGGACATGATTTGGAAGGCACAAACTGTCTATATAAGGTACCAAAGTTGTCAGTGCATGTCAAAGCATAAACCAAGCCATGAAGTCCAAGGAATTGTCTGTAGACCGCTGAAACAGGATTGTATCGAGGCACAAATCTGGGGAAGAAGAACCTTATTGACAGAGCTCCAGAACTGTGACGAGAGGAGACACTTCCAGAAGGACAACCATTCCTGCAGCACTCCACCAATCAGGCCTGTATGGTAGAGTGGCCAGATGGAAGCCACTCCTCACTAAAAGGCACATGACAGCCCGGCTGGAGTTTGCCAAACAGCACTTGAAGGACTCTCAGTTCATGAGAAAGAAAATGAAAGAAAGAAAATGCTATGGCCTGATGAAACAAAGATTTACCTTTTTGGCCTGAATACCAAGCGTCATGTCTGGAGAAAACCAGACCTGGTCAATACCATCCCTACAGTGAAGCATGGTGGTGGCAGCATCATGCTGTGGGGATGTTTTTCAGTGGCAGGAACTGGAAACTAGTCAGGATCGAGGGAAAGATGAATGCAGCAATGTACAAAGACATCCTTGATCAAAACCTGCTCCAGAGCGCTCTGGACCTCAGACTGGGGAGAAGGTTCATCTTCTAACACGACAATGACCCTAAGCATACAGCTAAGATAACAAAGGAGTGGGTTTGGGACCACTCTGTGAATGTCCTTGAGTGGCCCATCCAGAGCCCAGACTTGAACCCGATTGAACATCTCTGGAGAGATCTGAAAATGGCTGTGCACAGACACTCCCCATCCAACCTGATGGAGCTTGAGAGGTCCTGCAATGAACGGGAGAAACGGCCTAAAAGTAGGTGTGCCAAGCTTGTAGCATCATACTCAAAATACTTTAGGCTGTAATTGCTGCCAAAGGTGCTTCAACAAAGTATTGACCAAGTATTATTCTTTTTTTATACATTTGCAAAAATTACTTTGTTACTGTGTGTTGAATGTTGAGGGAAAAGTATTTGAATCCATTTTGGAATAAGGCTGTAACATAAAATGTGAAAAGTGAAGCGCTGTGAATACTTTACAGATGCACTGTATATGTTACAGTATGTTGACCGTTATCGTGAGTAATTAAACCATCCTCTTCACCTTTTTCATGACAAATGTGCATGTATATTATCATAGTCATCAAACATGACACAGGCAATGAGCTTCCCATTACAATAAGGACATCAGTTTCCTCCTGGGAGAAGCTTATATGTCTTAGAGGGCCTGGAATAATCAGACCCAACATTCATTTGTGAATATGGTTTGCCCTAACCGGCACACCAAATGGTTTGCTTACACAGAACCATCTGTCCATTGAAACTGTCCTTGTTTACTTTAGTCTGCTAACAAAAATGTAAAACATGTTTAGAAGTTGCTGTGTAATGGGATACAACCATTGCTACTGCTAACTGTTTTGATTGCTTCACCTAGCTCTACCACCATTTAGAAACATGCTTGACATCAACGTCATCCCACTACACACCCTGATTGGTGGCTGTATAAACTCTAATGCAAACATGGTTTCTTTTACTGAGACTATAGTCTCAGTAAAAATGTAAATAATGTATCCCAGTTTCTTTTACTGAGATAAAGGATAAAGAACTCAGCTGAGAGCAATAGTTGGGTGGAGCCAGGCTACTGGATTCTCCTTGCCTGTTACGAAATTGGCAGCAGTACTCCATCATGACATACAGTACACTGCTCTGACGGAATGAGAGAGGAGCTGTTTTGAATGGCCGGAATTGAAGACAGCCGCTAGCACTCATAATGATTATTTAGTGAGTCTAATCCAACCCTTTTAACTGTGAGCGTCGTTGCGCCCGATTACAGCTAGACCAACAGGTGTCCTGAAATTATCTAAAAAGTATTGGCCACACCAGATCGACTTACACGTGAACATGCACCCTGGGAAGCCAGAGCCCTTAAATATTGATGATACTGCAACATAAGATAAGATTTACTAACGTCCTACTATAATTGACAACAGGAGAGACATTGTGGTGCAGGACATTGAGGAGTTTGCAACCGCAGCGGATGTTTTTATTCCCGTCATTCCTGTATTTGTTCTAACTAGGATGTCATTCCTCTATTTGTTGTAACTACTGTAGAATGACACACAGAGCTCAGGAAGTCATTGGGTTTGCCAACCTAACATGCTTCTAAGCCTGGTGGTCATTTCCTCAGACCACCACTTAAACACATTCTCTTCTGGTGAAGAGACATTTGACATTTAGAGAAGAAAGAAGACCACACAGGATTCATCACACTGGTGACTTACCTGGCTGTATTCGGAAGTCACAGGCTGTCAGAATGATGGCAACCTGTATGCGGGCATCTGTGCATTGGCCCTGGCAACTTTTGTTTGTATTTGTTAACTGTTTGCTTAAAGACCTAACGTGTTGCATACATTGCTTCGTACTGTAACACATGTACTGTATATGTGGCAATACTGCCATATGCCAGTTAAAGAGGTAATATACTGTATGTGTGTGCAGGCCTACTGTAATTTTTGGCTATGAGAGGCAATATGAATAAAACTGGGGAGTCTAAAACATAGAAATGATATAGGGTTAATGCTGTCTCAGAGTTGAATCCAAACTGCTTTTTGCTACGGGATATCATGATTGGTCGCAGTGTTCATAATATACTCTATGTTTTACACAGTGCCTAATGTATTTATCAACAGATTGACTGGCAATATTCTTCCATGTATCACTCACTTATTCAGATTGCATGTTTTTGAATGTAAAATATCTTTATTTGACCTTCTCAAAATGTGTCAATAACAGAAATTAGCATCATGGTGAGCTGGATATCACATATTTTAAATTCTGACATATCATAATTCTCACATAAAAACCATATGTTGACATAACCCAAAAAGAGCGACATGAGTTTTAAGTCCGCTCACCATCAAGCAGTTTTATAAATAGTTTTTTGGGGATTTCAGGTAATTAACAAGCACATGTTTGTTTGTGAGTTTAAATCTGAAATGTTGAGTTGGATGTTAACAGAATGACAAACAACATAATTTTTCCAACAAATCACGATAAAAGTAAACTGCAACAAAATTCAAAGATCTTTTTTTGTTACACATAAAACAAAAGTTTTCATCTGAAGTACCTTGCACAGACCACTTGTTTCTTATACAAAACAAAAACATAATGTCTTTCTCATGTTGACACAATAGATGATATATTTACTACTTATTTGATTTTTTTGATGTTAAATTATATTCCACCCATAACCCATGATACAAACATGTTTTTTATATTTATATATGCTATTGCATGATAAAACTATAATAAAATAATTAACAATAGTTATGACATTTACATACTGTAGTCAACAAACGTGTTTGCTTATAGACTTGAAATAACTTTTCAACATGTTTTGTAGCTTAGAAATCATCCACTTGTCTTAATGTGATTAAGAGTTGGGGTGAATTCAGCTTGAATATAATTGACTGCAGTTAAATTACTAAATAGCAGACACGATTTCTCATTTAAAGTAAAATGTTTATGTAGTATGTTTATTTTTTCACCAAGATGAACAACATACAATTAGTAATAAGTGTTGACAGGCGAGGATATTGAAATGTAAATGTTAACCTTGGAGTTTCGAGTGGAAACTGAATTGACCTCAACCATCTACTTTCAGACCTCAGATAGTATACAGTCTTTCGTAAAAACACTACAGTGTGACTACTTATTTTGCTGGTTCTGCACCACAAATGAATGAAACAAATAGTTCTTAGAGGCACCTGCAGTGGTACAAATATGTGCTCATCAGGGTTAAGGTATATTCAGTTCATTGTTAAGGTACTTTTCTGTCCATTGTCCTCAGGAACAGAATAGCTGGATAAAAGGAGGCATACACTTGGAATCCTGAAGTGACCAATCAGGCCTCAGGGTTTATTCAGCTTAGTTTGTTTGTTTTTTGTATACTGTACCCTTTGAAGAAAATAATTAAAATGTGTCCTGGGCCCATCCTGTTATTTCCAGATGAGAAGGTGTGACCTAGAAACACTACAGACTTTCACATTGTATACATAATGTCCCTATGTTAAGCCGTCACGCTGAATTCCTCCAATTCTGTTGTAAATATTAAAAGCAAAAACCTATTTGGTACAATACAAAATCAATGAATAGTGTTTGAAGATGCCTTTTCAACTGGATGCAAGGTTTGAGTCTTTTTTGCCCCAAAAGCCATTGCTGTGGATGTATCCAGGGCTGAGCATGCGTACACTATGGGTGATAGGCCCAGGGCACACTTTAAAACACACAGAGCCTGCATGGATGGACAGCATCGTCAGGTTCAGCATTAGGGCTGTTTTTTTGTTTATTTTTTAAATACAATTGTCTTAAAGGCCCAGTGTGGAAGCACCAAACATTGTGCAAGCTGGGTCCACATTTGACAAGTGTGTCTAATTCTAATCGCAGGGGGCACTTATTTAGTGACATGATTGACATTTGTACAGCTCACACATGCCCTAATGTTCTGTGTTTTCCAGAATGAGCCTTTAATACATACTGTTTACACAGCTTCCTGAGAGTTAGCTAGCTACTGTTCTAATAAACACTGCACAACTAGCTACCTGCTCACTTTACATACAGCATAGGAATGCACTGATACCAACACTGGTGCACATACCAGAGTGGTGTTTGGTATCGTGCTAGAGAATTGTCTGAAAGCCATTATCAAGACCCAGTGACCAGTGAGTCCACTGACCCAAAACTAATGTGACAATTACACGTATTGCCCCCTGTGGTGTCAATTACCGCAAATGAGATTTGGCTAGTTGATAGATGTTTTGTCTCACTAGTCTCCTGCATTTTGCCAGTTGTTTTTGCTAATTATGCCGAGCTCTAGTGTACAATATACTGTATAAACCTGACTAAGTTTGAAAGTCAAAGCTGACAAAATTGCAACATTGCAGCATTTCCATTACATTACCATTTGCAGAAAGATAGGTGTGACTGCCCTGTAGTGGTTAGAGTGATATTGCACTCATCAGTCCTGTACTACTGTATATCATTAGTTGATTAATGACACCTGACAAATGGATGACAAAACTAATATTATTGTCAATAGAAAAAAAACGTAAAACGTATCGTATCGCTAGTTTTCCAAAGTGACATATTGGTATCAGTGCATCACTAATAAAATGTATCAATGTGTAATGTGATAATGCAATGTATGATTAAAATATGTTGTATAATCATCCTCTCTGTACAAGAAACTAACTAACTCAATATTTACTTTGATGTAAACACCTCTTGAATTGCAATGTAAACGATGTTACATTGCATGAAATAACAATGCCCTATTAGACATCCTCAGGTGACAAACCTTGGCCACGTTTCATACAAAACTTCAAATCATATCAATGTAGAATATATTCTACAGTAGCAAGAGCCCGATGCGACCGTAGAATATATTCATATTCTACGGTCGCACATCCATCAGTATCATTGATCATTTGTTTCAGGAAAGGCAAAGAATAAACCAGTGTGACCAACTACAATACAGCACTAACATCTGAGAGAGGATTCTTTACTGTTATGGGAACAGCAGCGGCACAAGGACATAGTCTTGCAGATACGGCATGTATAATCATACAGAATGCACTGCCAATGTATACTGATATTGTGGCTTTAACAGAATGTTTAAAATTACTGTTGCTGTTGTACTTTTTTTTATTATTTTTGTGTTCTCTTAAGTAAAATGCAAATAAAATAGAGATATGAGACATCAAGAAAGATCACTGACTATCTAGTTAATAAAAAAATTGATTAAAAAGAGAAAGCACAATGCATCTTGGACCATCAAATTGCTTGGTTGAGACAGTTGTCATGGATGTTATAATAACCATCAATAACAATAATCACTGTCCTTAATGCTACATCAACATTCTTTTTGGAGGGACAAACTTCAGTGTGATTGATGTTACGAGAACAACCATGTCATTGCCATGTCAACCCATAACATCACCTACGATATATATGTATTGGTCTGGTTTTAGTGTCTGTCGGTGAGTCAATCATGCTACTTTTTTACTTAGGGTAATTTAACAGACTTTACATGTTACATTAAACATGATTGGAAATTAATGAATGAATTAATTAATTCCATTCATTCCTAATTAAGAGTGTTTTAATTCAGCCATATTAACTGCTCTCCATTTCAAGAAATGTAGGTGCATTAAGAATATTGCAGGATGGCTTCAGTACTACAAGGGGTATGTCTACGGTGATGTTTTAAATAAATATCAGCGATGGCTATTTTGATACACGGTGCTTGGTTGATCCATAAGCAGGATATACATTTTCTATAAAAGCTTCCTAAATTCACCACCAGTTTAGGTGTGGTTTCACTAAAACACACACCCACACACACACACAAAAGAAATGGGCCCATACAGAGAGGGTGTTCAATAGAAGGATAGGAGAAATCAAGGGTAGAAATACGACACTTCAATGCAGTCAGGTGAGGTTTTGTTGTAGTCTGTTAGCAGTAATGCTATTTACATAGTTCAGTATGTACATAAGAGAATCTCCCAGAGATGTTAAGTTCTGTAAAGCTGCGATGGGATACTCCTTTTATTCCTTAGACAAAGAACCATATGAGTTGCATTTCAGATGTTTCAAATGGTCAGTGTACTTTCCATTGTACAGCATCAGTCAACGTGAACTTTCGACGGAATATGTATAAACAGAACCTCCACTGTATTTAAATTATGAGTGCACACAACACTACTCTTCACCTAATGATATTTGAAAACATCAGCAATCCAAAAGTTGTAAACGGACATATGGTTCTTCACCTGAAGGATTCCTTTGAATTTCTCACACAAATCAAGACCTTAAATACAATAAATTTGATCACAAAGGTATTAGTTGAGAGTCCAGTGTTAAATGCACTGTACAACCTTGGATTTAGTTTTCTTCAAAATATAGTTTATCCCAGTAATTTTTTTTTTTACAGAATGCTGTACACTTAGTGTCTGCATTGAGTTTGGGTAATCCTGATCTTTGTGTATCTTAAAGTAGAAAGAAGGTAAAACAGAAAAAAGACACGTTTCCAGGACACGTGTCTTCAGTGAAGACGCTGTACTCCATATCGTGGTTCTCGTCTGTCCCGAACCTCAATCTAAGAAAGAACATTTTAAAGATACTTTAGAAACTCCAGCTCAGTTATGTAACACTTCTTGTGTTTAGAGCCCCCACAACCGCTAATGTCTGCCTTAGCTCATAGTGTATGTTTGGCAAATACAATGTGAATTCCAAGCAGACACAACACTTAAAATCTGCTTCAAGGAGTTTTGCAGAAACAATAGCATTTCTCAAAGCAATAACAATGTTCAATGACAAGAGAAATAAACCCTTAATCTCTGAAGTGAATTGTGTTTAGTGTGCTTAAATAGAAATAATAGATTGAGAGTCAAGAGCAGCCCTATAGGTCAGAACATCAGTATTGTAAGATGTTTAAAGAGGAAAAACAACTTCACGGTCCAAAATCGATTTGTCAGATTTTGCAGCATTATAATTTTATTTGATAATTCTCTAATATAATGTTGCTCTCAAGTCCTATACTCATCAAAAAACATGGAGACTGACAGTGTGATCTACTGTATCACCGCACATCTCCACAGTCAGTAAATGTTGATGGCTGTACATACCAATGCCATGGGCACATCACAAAGTTACGTTCATATATTTGGGCCAAGTTGATAACAAGACAGTAGACAGACACATCAGTGCTCACTGACACAGGAGCGCCACCCAAATCCCCACTTCACCTATCATAATGTGAAGATCACCTAAAACGAACAACGCATGCAAAAGGGAAAGTGTGACTTACCCTTGACACAGCAAAATCTGCAAGGAAACACAAGTTTTGTAAATTGTCTATTCAAAGTACGTCAGCGGCAGGAAAGTGCATATTTGTGCAGAAAACAGTACAGAAAATGCTTACGTAGGTAGCAGCTAAGCATTGGTGTTATTATACATTAGAAGGGGCGAATGGTTCATGTATTACTGTTTTCACTGAGGTCACCATGTAAGATAATAGTACAAATCATTCACAATGTTAGCTGGTGCAGAAAAGTTAATCAGATATGAACAGCAAGACACGCCCCCGCGCACCTATCTCACTGGAATCTCTCCAGTTACCATGGAAACCATCATAGAGATAGATTGCTGGTGCACTGAGACATCTTATGTCACTGCCCCCCTTTCCCTCTCTCACTGCCTTTTCCTTTTTACCCATATTATTTAGTTCTCTGAAACTAACAGCGATTTGAGTTGAAAACTTACAGAACGTAATAGGATATAATTTACCTGTGTTTTACACACACACACAAACCTCCTCACCCTGCCGTAGCTTTCTCCTTTGTGTTCTTTTCATACGATTCAAGCTTTGTGATTCAACCTGACGCAACACAGTGCAAGCTGTCAGGAAAAGCCTATGGGACCGCTCTATCACACTCTCAAATACAGCACTAAAATCACTTTAAGGGACATTTTAAACAGGAACCAATATGAAATACAACATTATCAAGAGTGATCTAATAGCAACCTACAGTAATGGCTTTCTCCTCTTTGGCCTGTGGTACATTTCCAACTAACTCAAGTAAATGATGTATCATACAGTGTAATATATTGGTCATACCCAAAGGTGAGGACTGCTGTGTTAACATTGTTTAAAGATGACGTATGACCCTGATTATGAGCCACGGTGTGCCCTCGCTGCACTTACAACTCCATCATTGCCTCTTCTACTCTGTCTTCATTCTGGGAACATCACCATTACCTCAAAGGCCTTGTCATGGCTTGGCTCAAATGGGCGATATTTTGATGCGCTATTGAACATCATAGATATTGCAACATTGGACCAGTGTGTGCCTTACAGCTAAACAAAGATGTTTCACCCTAGGTTGTTATTTAAACTAGACATTTAGTTAATATGATCTATTTAATTAACATATGTGATGATCCAATTCTTACAAAACAAAACCAATAGACTGGAGTCTTTTTTCAGATGATACGCTTGACACCCAGGGTTACCTTTATTATCTGTCTGCAGGTCATCCAGGTAGAAGTCTGTCTGCCGGTTGCCCAGGACAAATGCCAGGGAGGAGAGGATGAGGGCATCCAGGATGCCCATGATGGCCAGCATGTAGGCCCAGCGCACCGAACAGTCGCCCAGGGAGTACTTCCCTGTCTGCTCGCCGCACATGTCCCGGATCACCTCGGCATCCCAGCCGTCTGGGAAGATCAGGCAGCCCAGGACCAGGCACGCTCCTGTGGGGGCAAGAGGGGGGGTGGGCACTCTATTTGTAAGTGTCATTCGTCATCGGTTCATCGTGTTCATCAGACGTTCATCCATTGCAGCGTACAGTACACACGGAAATCAGATAACAAGTTCACACTGCACACAAATCTGGCCCATATCTGATTTTTTCACCCCTAAGTGACTCGGGTCCGATCTTTTCATAGCAATGTGAACAGCACAAATCACAGGGAATCTAATTCTGATATTTTATCATCAGATCTGGGCCACTTTCATATGCGGTACTAGATCGGATACATACTCAGTCTGTACAGTCAAATCAGAATTGATGTGACTTTGACGTCACTCTAGATAGACATTGACTGTGTGACTCGCCCTCGCTAGTTAATCAGGCTCACTCATGGCCATTGTTGGTCGACGTGTTACCTCTGAGCGGGAGAAGTTGTAGTCCTACTCGCAAGATATATAGTAGGCTAAATAATGAAGTAGGCCTAGTCGCTGGATGGTCAGAGCATGGTGTAAAATCAATGCACACAATACTACAAGGAGCGCGGAGTGGATTATCTTCCACCCCCCATGTTAAATTACTGTTTGGTTATTGCACGCAAGGCTATATTTTCTGCCTTGCAATGGAAATACAGTAGTCTAAATTGTAGATGCAGAAAAACACAAATACATCAAAAGGAAAACTTTTGCATGTTTTTAACCTTGCCCCACACAATTAGATCAATAGCCCTATGTCTGACTGCCTTAGCCGAACGTGCACACGATTAACGCAGAAAGAAAAGGGCAGGTGAAATCCACTGGCAGTCTGCGGGCAATGTGCATCATGCCTGGTGGAGAAAATATTCCATGTGAGTGTTTAACAGGCTTTAGAAGCCTACAACAGTAGGCTAATGGGCTTCTTCTGTACAAATTTGCTGGCTTACACCTCGCGTATGTATTTGTAACATATATATGTATATATTTCCCAAATCTTTTTGGTTTAAATGTCTTGTTAGAATGGACATTTCTGCCTTGGTCAAATGTTTATTAGTATATGTCTCAGCCAATTGTTTTATTTATTTGTATTTGCCTATTTGCAATATATGATGTCCTTGAGTGTTTTGAAAGGTGTCTTAAATAAAATGTATTATACTACATTAAAGTCTATAATGTTTTCCAAATTAATTAGCCTTTTAAGTCCTATTCATGTGTTTTTTTTACTTTTGTGCTCACTTCTCACTTGCATGTTTTTGGTGTGGGGAGTGTACTGTATTTGGAAATATATACAAAGTGTGCCAAATCCCAGGATATCCCAGGAAACATGAATAACATTCTATATAAGCAGTACAGTAGTATATGCTGTAGGGCCCTACAGTATCTTACACCCAGCTGAAAGTGTCTTCGTTTCAGACTTACGCAGTTGTCATTTTCACATCCAGCGCCAAGGTTGTTTCAAATGCAAATGCACACACAAAGATAAAAAAAAAATGAAAAAAGTACATTGTGAAATAGTATTATTATTTTTAATTAATATAAATTATTATTAATAATAATAATAATAATAATAATAATAATAATTTATATTATTATTATGTGTATACAATATATAGGTTTATGGATATTTATTTTGCTGCTGTTGCAGTAGATGTCTGCTCGCATGCTTTCACTTCCCAAATGAGCAGTTGAGCTGTTTATTCTGCAGAGAAGCACGCTTTTAATTGAGCAAATTCACCGGTATAATAGCAATACGCCAAGGTGCACACCTGGCTTTTTACAGGGAATGGGAGATGACATTGAGTGGTTGATTGTATGTTATGCCAAACACACCCATGAAGAATGAAGAGAGTACTGTAAGTACAACCATTGCTGCAACTGTTTTATTCGCCGGTAAACTAGCAAAAACATTTTTAGGACATGCCCTGAACGTAGACTGTGCACTTAGATTGTTAAAATAGTTTGAAGTATATTAAAAACTCTATTTTCTGGCAGGGTATATATGAGGGCTTTAGTTATCAAACAGATGTATTTATTTTATAAAGAATTATCCAAGAGGTGGTATCCTGCATCCAACCTGTAATCTCAATTTATCAAAATATTTTCAGTCAATGTTGCCAAACACTACCGTATTATTTATACTATTATTACTACTGCATGAGACATTCTGTGTAGATTATGTTTCTGCTAGGTCCTGTGTGAGAAAACATACAGTATTATTCATGGTAATGTGACCTTTGGATATTGTAATGTGACTTTTGGTGTCCCACAAGAGTCCTTGGCACGCTGCAAGTTTGTATAACCTGCTTACCATTATGTTATATAAATGACATTAACTTTCATTGTTATGTTGACAACACCCATGTCGACATACATAGTCCTGGAGTTGTGTCTCACAAAAATGAAATAATGCATGTGTATGCTTCTGAACTCTGACATTCAGAGATGCTTGTCATTGGGCCAGTTAGACACAGGCACCTGTGTGTGAATGCCACTCACTTGGACAACTATCACTCACAATGGTGGTTCATGCATCTGGATGGATTTGAGGCAGCTGGCTTTACAGTTAAACTAGACCATGATCTACGGTCATGTGCCATTAATCACCAGGACAATGGATTTTGATTTGTCAATCTGGGTGGGCTCTAGTGCAATCTAAGAGTATATATGTTTTTAAATGCCATTTTGTCATGCATGCACATCACATCACACCTAATATGCCCTAAACTACACATAAACAGTGTTTGGCAGGTTACTCAGGAACTGTAATCAGTTCTATTTACTTACTCCTTCAAAAAGTAATAATATTACTTTACTTATTGAGTATTAAAAGTAATTAGTTACGTTACATTACTATATTACTTTCAGAATCACTACTCTGCCTCGCCCCTTCTGACAAATGACAACCTGTGTAGCCAGCTCATTTTAGAATTGAATCCTCTTTATTGTAACAATAATGAACCTTAGGAGTCAACAATCAGCCAAAGTGAAAACATCTCAAACCAGATGATTGGACAGATTGGTTCAATTATCCTACCATAAGTTTGCTAGGACCAGAGATATTGTTCTTGTAACGCAGTACTGGAGCAATACTTAGATCAGAAATTGTAATATTTTTACGGTTTTGGAAATAGTAATTAGTTACACTACTAGTTACTGCAAACATACAAGTTACACATGCAGTGTGTTCATAGCAGATATTTACAAGGCTTTATACCTTTACAGCCAGACCGTGGAATGATGAAAAAGGCGTATAGGCCTACTGTATGTACACATACTTAGCATACATTACACTTCCCCAGACGCCTACTAAGCACTGAGTAAACCACATCACAGATACAGCAGTATAAATAACATGCACACACACATAGTAGGCCGCTAGGGAGATGCGCATGCACTGTAATTCAGAGACCAACACAAATTGTAATGTATATCTCATACCTCCTCATTTATCATCACTGGGGAGCTGATGACACTAAATTCTTTGCTCACCAGTGGTGTTGAAATTGCAGTCAGTCTGTGACTTAAGAGGCTGTAAGTGAAACAGTCAGCTCCTCTGGGAGATCGCAGGTGCATTTCTAACAGACTTCATGTTGAATCTGCTAAACGTCCGATCGTGAAATCCATTGAAGATGTGCTAAACTCACAGGCTACACGTGATGTAGACAAAATGTGGCTCCATCACTCAATTGCGTTTAACCTGTGTTATACTGTTTCTCAAACAATCAAGGAAATGTTCCACATGATTAATGTTGTTGACTCATTTTGTGTGCTGTGTATTACAGGCTGTTACAATATGAATCATTCAATGTGTTAGTGTTACACTTGTACAAAGGGTACACTTGTGCGTTACTAACAGAGCTTAACAGGCTGGTTCCGGAAGTACTCCGAGACATTTTAAAATGTAATTACTTGAAATCATAGGCTACAAAAAGCCTATACCAAAATATAATTGAAACTATTTAATTTTCTGATTTCAGGTAATTACATTTTAACATGGCTCGATTGTATATTGATTGTTTATCTACAACCAGGATCTAATACTTGCGCTGAGATTGCATGTCCATATAGCTAAAAATAAGCCAGTGTTGTTGTAACAGTCAATGACCGAAGTCTTCATCCTAAAACGCCAAAGGCTTTCTAACGCTTTGAACATTGACGAGAAAGGACATTGACCAAGCTGACCATTTGACGAGTTGGGAATGAGAACGTGTTGTCCACACACACTTGCCCCCAATGGCAGGTACAGCCTGTTGAGCTCTTGTACAGTATACATTACTGTAACAAAACCAATTTTTTATTTTACAATTAACACTAGATTAAATCCACTAAGCCTTTATATAGTTATCAAAAAAAAAACAACACCAAGCAATTTATAGTTGTAGGAAAGCAAGTGTTCTCATTCATGGATTAATTACAATGTCGGGTTTGCGGGGATTATGGCAATGAGTCTATTGCCTTCCCATCTATAGCCTACTTAAACTAAGCAATGTGAAATAATATCACACTTTAAAAACATACATTTGTAATAGGTTAAGTGTCATTCTGCTGAGAAATTACGAAGCCTGCAGCGTTAAGCACATACATTCAAACTAGGGGTGTAGCGGTTTAGCAAATCCATGGTTCGGTTCATACCTCGGTTTTTAAGCAGCGGTTCGCTTCATATCGCGGTTTTATTTTTTATTTTTTTTTGTAGATGAAACAATACTTTTTTTTTCTGCAACTGGATGTCACACTAAGCACCAGCTTCTCAGCCAAACAAGAACACTCTGTTTGCCGCCCACACATGCGCACTAGCACTAAATAAACTGGAAGTTTTGGACAGCTTTCATACCATGGCTGACATCATGGATATTGTATTGACACACCTCAGAGACTATAGGCTTTATGAGAGCTGCATGAAAGGTGATGTTCTTCTGCGTCATGCCTAACCCACCCACGAATATAGCAGCTTTCCATGTGTGTGCATAACGCTCCACGCCTTATTTCTCAGCAAAATGCCACTTAACCTGCACATTGATGTTTTTAAATAAAGTGTGATATATTTCCACATTTTGTTTGAGTATAGATGCGAAGACAATAGACTCGTTGCAATAATCCGACATCGTAACTATTGACGGTCTACACATGAGGACACATGCATTTTATAAATTGCTTGGTGTTTTTATAACTATCGAAAGGCTAAGTGGTTCTAATCAAGTGTTGAGCTAAATGTGACATTAAAAATGTAGTTTAAATACAGTAGCAACATATATGAGCTCAACAGGCTGCACCTGCAGCAGGTTGTGTGTGTGTGTGTGTGGACCGCGGTTCTGTCTTTCGGCACAGTGAATCTGAATCTGCAATATCTATAATGTCCAACAAGGAATGAAAACTGTCTGTTTGTTGTGCTTACTCGGTGGAACCATAGAAATATAGAACACGTGAAAGGGGTGGGGCTTGGGATAGGTCAATTAGTTACACATTGTAGTCCCAAGCCCGAAATAGCCTACACTACCCTTACAAAAAAGTCCTACAGGAATTTGAACCATTTGTGAAGGTATCCTGCAGGAATTGTGCTGGTGTTACAATATCCTGTAGGAAATCCTGCAGGAATAATTAATTCCTGCAGGACCAAAACCTGCAGGTTTTTGAAATTCCTGCAGGATGTGAATATTCCTGCAGGAACAAGCGGATTCACAACATATTCTGCAAGAAAATTGTGAAGGATTGTGCCCTTTTGACGTTTCCTACAAGAAAATAGTGGATTCCTACAGGATATCCCATATAAGAATCCTGCAGGAAATCTCCTGTAGGAATCCTGCAGGAAATCCCCTCTAGGAATCCTGCAGGAAATGTCCTGCAGGAAATCCCGCAGGATTTTCGGTCCATAATCCTGTGGGATTCCTGCATGGATTTCCTGTAGGACTCCTACAGGACTGTTTTGTAAGGGTAAAGTGCTGCTTTTCTTTGCGACTAACATTTCCGGCATTGTTTTTAGCTCAGCGGAGCCATTCTTTCCACAAAACTGCCATTTATGTTTCCGTGTGTTTCTCACATTTGTTGGTGGGAATATGCAGTCGCCTTGGGGAATTTCTGATACGTATTCACTTGTAGAGGGGCACCGCACTTTGGCTAATTAGAATGACCGTCAAACAAGGAGGACGGCATGCAATTGAACAATGTTAAAACCTGGGTCAGACGCGCTTATGAATTGCGTGCCTTGCGACGTGCTAATCGCATTGACTCAAATCACAATTTCGATTTGAAAACTATGAATCGTTCAGCCCTAGTTTGTATTATAACTTCAATAGTCAAACTCACCTAGCGATATGCCCAGCGGAGTGTTTGAGGGATGTCATCACAAGGCATGAGCATTAATTAGTGGAGGCGCGTTAGGAACAGAAGTGACTAATGTGCAATGGTCAAGTTGCATGCACATTCCCTACTTAGTGCTTAACGGCTTGCAATCCTCTACAGCTCTCATAGGCTCACACCTCTTACAGCCCCTACATTTGTGGACATCTGTGGGGCTGCTATAACCCCACAGAATATTAGTTTATTTTTAAGTGATGAACACAACAACAGCTTAATCGGTAAACAAAGTAAAAAACGAAATATGAGATTTGACGCCATCTCACCGCAGTGTAAACCGAGGTAATTCTGACTTTCATTTCAGAAGAGGGCGCCCACCATTTTACAATTACAGCACCTCTTTTGACAAATTGCTCGCTGAGGAAAAAGTAATGAAAGCAATGACAGGCATCGTGGGAAATAATATCATTATTGGCACTCAGAACTCAGCTGTGTAATGAGTATCAGATAGTAATTTAAATAATTCTCAATTGACACCTCTAAAAGGCTTGGTTGTGGTAATACTAATTCAAATTAATATTTTGATAGAATAGATAAAACAAGATGAGATGAGATAAGATAAGATCATAGCATAGCCAGCACAGATGCCTCTGAAATTACTTACTCTCCTAGCAACTCTAGTGTTTAAGTGGGCACCCAAGAAGGCTAAATATAGCTCCCACCTTCCCATAACCAGAGAAAAGCTCTTTGATGTTGTTGGGGGGGGGCTTTCCCCAACAACACTTTCCTGCAAGGCATTCTAAACTTGTGGAAGGAAGAACTTGAAAGACAGCTGGTCGAGATGTAGAGGAGAGTGAGAGAAGAGTGGGTCGTATGGATAAGAGGTACAAGAGACAGGCTCAGTTACTCCTTGGTGTGTTTTCTCCTCTTGCCTTCTCATGACAAGGCTGTCGCACCAAACATCAGCCCTCTAGATCAAACTACCCAACCACTTGAAAGCACCATCTAACTGCCTCAAACATTTATTCACACATATTTATAGCAAGCTGGAGACATAGTTTTAGGTTTGTTACATAACAATTTGTCAAAATCTCTTTGAAAGCCGCACACCTTTTCTTAGTCTAGACACAGTACAGTACAAGCAATGAAAGCCTCACAATGTCCCAAGCAAATGGACCCTGTGTCTTCTATATCAATACCAGAAACACTAGTAACGATTGTAGTATGCTAGCCTGGCTCTGCCCGACTATGCTCTCATATCAATTTATTTTGCTGGATTAAAGCCAAACCATGATCACATTAGCGTTTGCACAACCACCCTGCTGGCGGCCCGATCAGCGTGGGTTAGTCAGATGACGTTGAAGTCAAGCGTAGTGGTAGTAGAACTACATTAAAACCCCGATCAAAACAAGTGTAGCAACGCCAAATGGTTCAGCGCTGTCCAATAGTTTCAAAATTAATCAGAGGTCTATGGTTAGGAGAAAACGACTGTGAACACTTGCCAGTGGAGTGTGGCCAGAACTATTCACAAAGTGATTATCTGGTTACACCAGGCTAGTAGTATACTGGATGCCTGGCACATACATCCATTCCCATGCAATTGTCTACATGCACACACAGAGGCTACATAAAATATTGTGCCAAACTAAAGTTACTGAATCAATGGTCTCGGCATTCAACCAACTAACCAATTAGTTCTCAGTACGGTTACACGTTTCTAGTGGAGAAATGTTCCCTTGTTAATTCCATTATTGCATACCTTAGTGTTTGTTAACACTACGAAAGTTCTTTGGATTCTCACCAGACCTAAATTTTATTGCAGAATTGCAAAAAGGCTTAGCTTTGTCCATGACAAAAGTGGAGAGCATTCTAACTCCAGGCGGTCTAATGTTACGCAATTATTTTCACTGGGGCTTTGGTAATAGTACTGTAATTACATTTATAAGGTAGAGCAAGCTATGCAAGCGATGCTGATGAAACTGTCGATATGTGAACTCAACATCAAAACAAAAACACATCTCCCTTCAGTGACATAGACTGCTCCCTCAGAAGCTCCGCCTATTCACATTTGCCAAGCATTGACATGTATGTGATAGTGTCGTATGGTGCGGTCCGCTCCAACTTTTTACCCATTTCAGCAGACACACACAATGGACAGCTGGTGGATTGTGAGGAATCTGTTATTAGTTGTGTATTAGATTTGCTGACCCCACCTTAAAAGTGATCACATTATGGTGCCCCTTGAACCAACAATAATTGCCAAGCAGTTTGCAAATACAACACTGCAATGTGGGAAGGGTTCATGCTACTGGTTTGAACCAATCAGCATTGATGTAAACGTCCAAGCCGTTCTCACACTACTGTTTTCAAACTAAATGCAGCTACTGTAGCTTTAAAATCCATTATTTTTCAGAAACAGCATTTCCACATACAACCTCTAAGGTGATTTATGAATGGTAATGTGTTGCCACTACATAGAGCACACAATGGTAAGGCAGGTAGGTGTCAGCATTATTGCATTAAAATATCTACTGTATAAGGTCATAATGCTGTCCTTCCATTCTGCTACTTTGTACGGACCTCGGCTTGCCCTCTTCATCTAATGGTCGGCCTTCTGGTTGACAGACAGAGCTTTTATTGAGCATGGCTTGGAGCGTATTGTGCCAGTGTGTGGACAATGCTGAGCGGGCACTTTACAGGGTGATGCTACTACAGGGTTCACCAGCCCATTTGGCAAGGAGCTCTCGCAATATTCATTACTTCTTTTCTCGATGAAACAAAAACAAGGCATGGGATGATATGATATGATAAAAATGCATGTCACGATTATCCTGGCCAAAATAATAGCATTAAACGATATTATCGCAATTATTTATTATATTATTAATAAACTCTTAAAATGGCACAAAAACATATTGGAATCACTTGTTCTTACATTTTTTAAAGAAACAATATTTTTTTATTTATCAGCATGACACATATAACTATCTTGTTTGTGATTCTTTTTGTTTTGAATCCAATATTTCAACAAATCCGATATATCTTTTTTATGTGTGGGACACTATGGGCAAGCCGAGCCTTCAGCCATGGTGGTGACTGACTGGAAAGATGCAGGCTAATATTTAGCAAAGAAATACAATGTGACTGTACAAGTGAGCTGGACCTCTTTTTTTAAGTCACTTGTGAAAATATTTAAACTATTTGAGGATATTCATGATAATCCTGATAATTAACATTCCCCCGATACGATTATCATCAGTATTTTTATCATGATGAATGATAATATCATATATCGCCCCATCCAGAGGCTATACCGTAAAGAGCTTTGAGTGGTCAGAACAGAAGGTTGTAAAAGCACTATAAACCATTAAAAGATAGAACTCCCAATAATCAAATATGCAGCTTTACATGTATAACCATCTAATGCAGGCTACTGTATGCCATTGGGTTACAGATAATGGCATTAAAACATTGCAATATTGTTAAGCTCATGAAAACAAAGTCACAGAAGTCACAGTAAAGTATATCTATAGCTATCCCCTTATGATTCGCATCCACAACAATTAGAACATGCAATCATGAGAATACAGTAATTTTCTCTATATGTATATCTTCTGCTTCTCCCTCTATCTCTGAAACAATATGTCTTACTGTATCAACACAGTCCAAAAGCTTTTTGCTTTTCTTTCTTTTTTATTTGTGAATCTCTCAATCTGTGTCTTATTCAATCTGTTCTCTCTCTGTCTCTGTCATGCTGGTCAGAAGAATACATTATTCAGCTGTCACACTATTTTTAGCAACGACATTGTGACTTTGGAATCATTTATTAAGTGCCTGATAATTAAAACATGTTTTGTTGGGAAAGACCAGTTACTGTAGATATCTCATGTAGATATCTCATGAAAAGAGAGGGGGAGAGCAATAGATGGAGAAACAGAGAGAAATAGAAAGACAGAGAAAGGCAGGGAAATCCTATGAGGAGAATCTCTCTCTTTCTTTCCCCCTGGTTCTATATTTAACTCAACCACTGCAGCAACCTAAGATCACTGGCTCACTGGAATCAAAGGCATACAAATGTATTCACATTCATTGTATGCTATAGGTACAGTAGAAGGTAACACATTCTGTACACACGTTACATACGCAAATATGTAGCCTGTTCACTGTCAGAAGAGAAGAATGAAAACACCCACATCAGTAATGCAGTATTGGTCTACTCATGGCGTCACATTCGCCCGCTGTTTTACACGCATGAACAAATACACGTATGTGCACGCACTCCAATCAACTCATTCTCTCTCTCTCTCTCTCTCGCTCTCTTTTTTTTAAGCCTATGTAAAATTTACTTTTAACAAAACAGTATGTATTTTGAGTGGAATATGGTGATGTCTAAATCTAGTGTGTGTGGCCAATCAGCATCACACTGTTAGCTACGGGCGTGGCTTGAAAACAACTTGAAAAAAGCAACGGCGGGTTTTACAGAAGTTAGTCATTATGGAGAACGTTTGCTAACTTCGAGTTAAAAATAAAATAATATCACTCTGCGGCGCGTTGCTCCACACACTGAAACGCACTGTGAAGCACAGCGTAGTAGCTTTGTTGATGTGATCGATGTTCGCCACTTTGTTTATGTTCATACTTACGGAGACATATCAGATGATTTTTTCAACACGCACAGAGAATGTTAAGGTAGCGAAATGCTAGGAGATGATTGAATTTGACAAAAGTGTATTAGCTTAGCATTTAGCTTGCAATAGCTGACTTTACCTTTTATCTACACTGAGTTTTTTTAATGAGGACCCTGGTCCTGGGGACCCCTGTCCTGCATGTTTTAAATGTCTCCCTGCTCCATCACACCTGACTCAAATGAATGGGTCGTTCAGGTTTGTTAGAGCAGGGAGACATCTAAACAATGCAGGGGATTGGGAAACACTAGCTTAATTTACATGGACCCTATTATTCCTATTGTCACACACTTCAATCGGAAGAGAAAGATGCAACCCGATTGAACTTTCATTCCAACGCAAATGGGTATAACCCGTTCCATAACCCGATTGAAAGAAATACAAATTCTAACATGAACCCATGACATGAACGGCTAAACCAGATTACTTCCTGGTTGTGTTCTTCTGTGCATGCCCCATCTTAAATGCTACTGTTGCTTTGTGTGATGCCCAGTTGATTGGAGACAAGGCAGTAGGCTCTTCGGCACAGCCACTGTACAAAGTCTGGACAAAAAAAATTGTGACTTGTGCAAATAAGTGAATGGAGGCTTGTACGGTGACTTCGGCTGGAGCCGTAAGTCTAAAGGGACGTCATTTAAACCAATTAAATGACGTCCCAATGGAAACCGCTAACCCGAATAAGGATTCCATTCGGATAGACAAAAAAGTGTCCATATAAACCCAGCTAGTCACAGGGGCCCCACTTCCACGACAAAAAAAAAACGCTTTGAGTACCTTGAAATGTGTGACAGTATTTAAGTGTAATGTCTAAAATTCACTTAGAGCTCAGGAAAGTGATTTCTTTTGTGTGACCTCATCACAAGTAATGGCATTGGATTCATGGACACGAACTAAGAACTGAAGCAATAGTCTCACAAGATTGTCAGGAGACCATTGTCGGGAGATATGCTATTTTATGTTTTAGACCTAACACCATTCAACCCAGCGTAACACTCAAAATGATTGTCTTCATGTACAGGCTGAGCCTCAGAATATACAAGACGTACTGTATTTCTTAGCTACAATACATTGTTCTAGGAATTCAGATGTATAACTTATTTTTATATCCAAGCTTCATATTAATTCGATTTTTAAGAGGTTTTGTAAAATGCTGATGTTGGCTTTTTCTTCCTCTCGTGTCCACACACACACACACACACACACACACACACACACTCACACGCACACTGCACTGGAGGTCTCAGCGAGAGCGAGAGGGGAGGAGTAATTGAGTGAGTGAGTGTGTGTGTGTCTCCTGAGCCCCGGCCTGCAGTGTCCTGCTTAGTTGTGTTGAATACTGTGTCAGCTCAATAGCCAGCTATAGGACCAATGCCTCACATTGGCATTGGGAGGCTGTTAGCATTCTGTACCTAGCGTGCATTGAGAGGAGAGAAAAAAATAGAAGAAAGTGATGACAGACAGATGGGATCGACAGAAAAGGAAGAATCAACATTGCGCAAAAGATTATTCAAACAAACTTTTTGCATTAAATGTTTTTTTTTCGTTCGTTCTCCGCCACATCGCCCCTCAGTTTATTTCCAGGAATCCCCCTGTGGTTTACAAAAACACACAAGTTGTTCTGAAACTGACGCCCCCTCCTGCTGAATAGTTGCTGAATAGCTGCTCTTCCTTCTACAATGTTTTTAGGCTCACACCATTCTCCTCTCCTCCTGTTGGATACAAGTGTCACCGCTTGGCAGAGGTTGTCTGGCAAACCACTGTGGATGTCTATTGTGGATATTACAGCTGAAGTTTCGGTTGTCTTGTTTCGTTGAATAGGCCAGTTTCTACCAGTTTACACACATCCTCTTGTTCAAATATGCATAAGAGTTCTACAGAGTTGTATTCGCTATCCGCGGCAAGTCTGCTTTTGTCGTTGTGGTGCATCGTTTTATGACTAGTGGCTAGCCTTAAGACCAGGACAAGTCAGAGCAAGAAACAGCATCACTCCTTAAAATGCTATTGGGAAATCTATGTATTGTTTAGTTTCTGTGGAAAAATGCTGCACAGTCTGGATCATAAGTGTAGGTAAATGAACCCATTATTCACTCTCCCATAGTGGTGTGACATAACTGGGGGAAGATAGGAGGATTAGCAGACAGCTTTGGCTCTATAATGGAGAACTACTGGTGCATTTCTTCTGCTGCGGTTGGACTTTAAGCCTTTTGCAGACTAAATTATTGCATAGTTTAGGTCCAGTTAGCACAATTATCTATACTAACTATTGTATTGGTCATCAAAACAAACACATTACATTGCCATATGGTGCTTTCTCAGCTCTCCAGAATTGGACATGCTAGTTCCATTTACATAGCCAGGGCTGTGTAGAAACACCAGATGCTATTTCAGTGTATGCACAGAATGAACAGCTAGTGGGCCGCGATGAGATATTCGCTGAATTGGACCAAACCCTGCCTTTAAGCCTGAGCTCCATCCTTGTGCTGGGCATGAATAATATCACTACTAAGACAATGTAGCCATGCTTAATTCTAATTTAACAGTAGGCTATGTTCAGATCATACTGTAGCCAAGACTACTAAGACTACCAATACAGTAGCCATTAGTGATGTGTGTGGTTTTTTACAACCCGCGTCAACCCGACCCGCTATGAGGGCCAACCCGCACTGTCTGACCCACAAAAAAATGCTTTCATCATCCAACTGAACTTGACCCGACCCGCTAAACCGCCAACTTGAGCCTGTATAGCAACGGTGATATAGATATTAGAGCTTTAATCGTGCCTGAAAAGATGAACTCAACATAGACCGAGTCTAAAACAATTTTGTCCAAGTCCTAACCAAACCCACATGTGTAAGGCTTTCTAAAGCCCGGACCCGATTACAGCTAGATATTTTTTTACAACTTTCCCAAGCGGTGTCCATATACGACGAGCATCACCGTGCGTGTCAGATGGCGCAGAGCTCTAGTCTAGACAGTGGTGGGCCGTCAGGGCCAGCAAGGCCTTCTCTGCTAGCCTAACATAAATCATGATAATAATTTGATTAGTTAATTTCATTTTAAATTTAATTTCCCTAGTTAAATGCTTACGGTATATGGTGTAATATAAAAATATTCGTCATATACTCTTCATGTTCTTGTTGTTTTTAGGTTAGTTTTTATCCAATCAGAATTCAGCAAGCTTGTGTTGGCAGGCTGTATGAAATCTGCCTGAGGCCTTCAGAATCAAGGATGCTGGCGTCTGTGCAATGTAAGTGAACGGGCACATACAGTTGATAGACAGTTGCGATAGCCAATCAGATCAAGAGTTGTTGACAGGAGGCCATCTAGCTGGCCTCACGTTGAACATGACATGTCGCGTCCTGTGATTGGATACTCACTCACCGCCGTAAAACAACAATGAGAAGGATAGCCTACTGACTTGTGAGTTCAACGCAGAT
>JAODUH010002276.1:0-12147 GCA_027564835.1 Typhlichthys subterraneus | reverse complement strand
GTTTCGCGTATCTGGCTATCACTGTGCAAAATTTTGCGCAAACGCCGTGACCAGAACTGCCCCAAACCTGCAAATTCGGCGGAAAAAAAAAAATAAAAAAAAAATAATAATAAAACTAACAATTACAATAGGGTTCCCGCAGCTTCGCTGCTTGGACCCCTAATTACACATACGTGTGTGTTGACAAGACATACTCCAGCACAGTGTTGTTTGGGATGCTAATATCGAACAGGTTGTTATGAAAATGGGAATCACTGCCTGTGACTGTAGCAGATCCACTATGGGTCCTATCACCGGCGCAAAGCATCTTTGCTAGTTTCATACACAACGCAGTTGTCATTTTCCCGTCCAGCGCCTACATTGTTTAAAATAGTAGGCTAAATGCACTTGCGCCCATTTGAGCGCCCGTGGGTGTGTTGGTCTAAACATGCGGTGTGGTCTAGCGCATTGTTGGCGCATTGCTATCTTGAGGCAGCGGAAAGTAATTGCATGATTGATCAGCGAAAACCTGGTCTAAAGTCAAAGGCGCAACGCATTGTCAAGATGACATCGCCTTTGGTCGGTGCACAACGCGTAGGAGTGCACAAACATGCAAATTACTACAAATTGAGAGAGTACAATGAGAACTATTATTAGTGTGTAGCCTACTTCAACATATTTTATGAATATCGCTGTTACTATGCTATGTCTGCTCCAGCGCTTTCCAAAACCCGCTATAATAGCATTATTAAAAGGAGGTGACACTCGGATTGGTTTATGGTATGTTACACCCAAAACACACCCATGGATAATGAACGAAGAGGGTTAGTACAACCCTATAGAACCATGCGCCTGGTGCAACAACCGTTTCATCTTCTGTTAAACTAGTAATAGATTTGGACACGCCCTATATGCAGTTTGCTCCTCGAACTTTAGACGGTGCGCTTAGATCGTATAATAATACATCTAAAGCTCACAGTTTACACATGCTTGCCTGTGCTGTATATCTGTCCAATGTTGTAAACCGTCTCACCTATTTTATAAATAAAATGATAAGACAATTTAAGATCCACATACTGAACTACACAGTGACCTGCGGCAAGACATACACTGTGTGGAATAACAGATATCCTATCGCATTCAAATGTATACACGGCTGTGATTTCACTCTGAACGGTTAAACCAGATTATATTGTAATTTGATTATTCTAAGAATTTGGTCGGGTCAAATAGGGACTCATCTAATATAAAGTACTTGCATATAGTATATTACAAGAGTACAATTACTCGCTAAGTAAAGGAAAGATTAAACATTAAATAAAATAGAGATTTTTCCAGAAGTGATTTAAGAAATAGTTATCCAATTAATTAGCAGCAGGATATTGCAGAATTGAAATGTGGACATGCCAACTCAGCGCTAACTGGTCTGGTCTAATTAAATGGATATATTATTCAGAGTGGAAAATCAATAAACTTGAATATGTTTTACAAAGAGGCTCATTTTATGGTAAATGTATTCCATGTTATTAACCTAAGTGTTAGTTGTCTGCCTGTCTGTCGGACAAACTTCTGGCGCTTCAAACAGCTGAACAAACCAGGTCCAGACAGAACAATTTATATTTGAAACATATACAGTATAATATTAATATTAATATGTATTAAATTGAAGTAGAAGAACTAGAAGTACAGGCAATGTTTCTAAGCACACTGTAGATACATTAACATTCTGTTAGAAGTAGGCTAACAACATATATTTCCACATGTACTTTTACTACTTAGTACTTATAGGACTATGTGGGGGGGGGTGGGGGGAGACAGAGACAGGCTAGCAGTTAGCTGTTAGCATGAAAGATTGATGTTAGCAGATTAAGACAGACAGATCTTCTGGCTGCACCTGCTGCTCATTAATAATTAACGACAGGTGTTTTGCTCTAAAACCCAGCCCAGCCTTTTGCACTTGACCTCTCTTTGCTGTTCTTCTTCTCCCTGTATTAATCTTTCTCTTTCTATTGCTGCCTCTCTCTCTCTCTCTCTCTCTCTCTCTCTCTCTCTCTCTCTCTCTCTCTCTCATGGATTATTGGAGCATTTTGTCTCCAGAGCAGTGGTCTGTGATGTACATCAATTCTGTTTAAAGATTAAAGTGGGATGTAATTATAAAACATGTAAAATGATTTCTCTTTTAATAAATCAAGGCTATATGTTAAATTTGTCAAAAATGGGAAAGCTCACGTCAAACAAAGACACACTTGACAAAACCTGGACTGTTTTTATGTTGAATTGTTATGTCCACCGCCCTATAGCAGCATAAAACTATATAGAAATAAACTATGAATATTCTGGCCATTTTGGCTTTAAATGCTCAGAAACATAACACATGTATGGTAACATACGGCCTATTAATTACTATCATTAATGTGAATTGGTATACCCAAGCCCCTATGAAACAAGCAGCAGAACAGAAAATCATATTGGATGCGCTGATATTGATGTTTTATATGATGGATGTTTACAGTATGTTCAGTTATTTAATCTCAATATAAAATGATTAGACGTTAAATCACAATCAAAGTGTGTATGATGACTCAACAAGATTATGTTTTCTTTGCTTCAGTTAAAGGTTTCACAGTCTATAATATAACATCACAATCAATCTGAACTAACTGCCAGAAAACAAAACTTCTAAATAATCAAATCTGTTTTTCTCACTCTCTCCACTTTTCTGTTCCTTTCTCTTATCTCTCTCTCTCTCCCCTTCCTTTCATCCCGTTCTCCCGCTTTACCCCTCCATAAGACAAAACGCCTCTCTTTCTCTCTCTCTCTCTCTCTCTCTCTCTCTCTCTCTCTCTCTCTCTCTCTCTCTCTCTTTCTGTGCATCATTTACATTTATATTGAATTAGAGCTTGGTTGGACGACCGACAGAGGAGAGAGGCTGATCATTATAGGAGATTACAGGACGAATGCAAACCCTATTTTGTCATGTAATTATAAGGAGGAATGAGAAGAGGAGAGGAGGAAGAAGGTTTTAGGCTAACTTTAGCTTTAGAACTTTTGTTTTATACAGCAGGTAGTATTGTGGACAAACATAGAAACAAATATATATTATGCGTCACCTGTGACTTTATGAATGTGATGTTTTAACGTCCTCTCTGAGGACCCATAGATTGGAGATATTATGTTATAATTTTATACTTTTGATTCTTAGTGAATGAGTTACTGAATGAATAATTATGTATTTGTGTAATTTCATTTATTTTAATATGTTAGCATTTTTATTACTGTATGTATTAGCAAATGAGCACCCAAATAATAATTGAAAAGATAATCTCAACTACGGTAAATGTATATCAAAGAGTAGGCCTACTTTTAATTTCCAGACATTTTGTTCAAATGTTCTCTTTACCAAATTACTGATCTTTGGCGATGAAAAATAATATTACTGGACGATACAGGGATACTTATATTTGACAACGGCACCACCAAGCGTCAGATATAAATACTACCATTTTTTTTTCAACTATTAGACGACTTTGTACTGGAAATTCTACAATCGTAGCCTACAGAAAGTCGACATGGGCAATTCTCAAAACCCTGACAAAAGGTCACTTTAAAAGTTATAGTAGCAGTCCAGTATCTATAAAATGAAAGTAGTGATTCTGCATCTCTCGTGCAGGGTTATCGGATGCTAGAGTGTTACACTGGACCCATGCCCCTGCAGGCACCACCACTAACACATACCTGGTTGGCACAGGGGCAAAGTGGGTTTTTCTGGCATTCGACACTTTTTATCTTAAAGATTCAAATACTTTCACCTCGATTCGTTCGCCAAGTCGTTCAAATACATTAAAACGTCACGACTGGAGTCATAATTGAGATCCGCTTGAGTGGTGTGTAATGAAGCAGCATTACACACCACTGTAATGAAGCAACATTTTAATGGGGGAATGTCTATAGATGGAGGGGGTAGCCTAAATTGTGCAAGGGGTATATTTTAAGATATAGGCCTAATAATGATAGCCTGGTGATGTACCTGACCATATTCACTATGTGAATTAAAATTATCTGAAACAAATACTGTAGGCCTACTCGGGGTCGTTGCTACTTGCCAGGCTATAATAATGAGTAGCGAATCAAAATAAAAGCACCATCACACCTGATGATGGCAGCAAAGCGCAAATAAGACTATTCTGCCACAAAGTAATTATAGAAGAAGAAATAAGAACAACAGGAAGTTAAGATTGTTTGCTGCCGTGGTTTGTTACAAATCTAAAATATAATCTCGGGCATTCTATGTGAGGCAATTTCATATACGGTTCTTCGATCATGAGCGCTGTGCTGCCCCTCGTGGAGCAGCTCTCCGGCAGGGTGATTCGGGTGCTAGGGTGTAATCCTGGACCCATGACCCTGCAAGGCACTAACACATACCTGGTTGGCACAGGGGCAAGGTGGGTTCTTCTGGAATTCGAGACTTTCTAAGGATGCAAGTACTTTCTATCCGATTCGTTCGCCAAATCGTTAATTAAGATACAGTTTACTTTTTCCAAAAACGTCACGACTCGAGTCACTTTCGATCACCTTGAGATACCCTGTTGAACTCGGTACCGTAACTATTCCTCCTGGACGTTCAGGCTTGAAACGGCGTTCAGTTATTCAAGTGAATCAGTCAGGTGCTCACAGCCTGCCTCATAAAGCATATTTGCTCATGCTAGAAACAAAAAAAGTATATATCAGGAAAGACAACAGGCTAATGCAGTCTAATACGCAAGATATATTTAATTTGATAATCTGCATGGCGTGTTCCCTTTTAAAATGAATCAGTCATGACTTGGATCATCATTATGCAGGTATAGAATAATAAAGGTTCACTTTGTAGATAGCTGCAGATCTCCAACAACAAGGAGTGAAATAAAAATAATTATATAATATTAAATACCTGTCTTGGTGGGGTGATTTCCCAGGCGTGTTCTGATTGACACAGGTGAGCCCTCAGTACCAGAGTACATCAGTAGTCTGAAACAAACCCTGAATCAGTTCAACACTAGCATCCAGGAGATTATTGTGACTCACTGGCACCATGACCACACAGGCGGGGTCTCTGATGTCTGCAGGGACGTTGCAGGTAAGGGGCAAAGCTCTGGTGTCTCCTGTCAGCTGGCAAACACAAGGCATAAGATGGATGTTATATATTGCTTTGTATGGGACCTGTATGTTGTTTTTACGTGTTTACTGCTCTAGGTGTACCTAGTTGGTTGCTATTCTAATTTTAAAAGAATGTTAGGCACAGGTGAAGGTTTAAACATTGTGTGTTTTTTATCTATGCAGGTTCTAATGTACAAGTGTGTAAACTTCCTCGCTCGCCCAGTGTTGAGGAGAGAGCAGGAGAGAAGAGCTACACCTATCTAAAGGATGGAGATATCATTGAAACCGAGGGAGCTACGCTCAAGTCAGTTCACTCCTTATCCATCTTGTTCAGTAAATGTTGGGTTTTTAGTAGTGGGAATGGTTGCTACTGGACCTACCTCATTTTGAATTGTATCAAGTATTTTAAAATCTAAAAAGTCTTCCTTCAGTTGCCATTAGGGATACAGCGATTAGAAATTCTGATGGTATGAATACAGTCTGAGAAATAATCACGGTTTCGTGATTACTATGCAGGCATTTCACAACACTAGCGATGCCGTTTCAGAGAGTAAACTATTTTTACTGAGCCTTTATGTTTACAAAACCGTGACATTTTAAATCACTCTTAATAGTTAAATCGGTTCAGCGCTCCATCTCTAGTTACCATTAAATCCTTCAGTTGAGAGGAACTACTTTCCCCAAAAGCGTGGCACCACTGTGTCTAAATGTCCATCCAAGGAACATGATAGAGAAGGCACATACACACTTTCCCATATTCTCCGTACATAAAGTTATGTGACTTTGAATTGGAAACTTGAGTGTAGTGTAAGCACAGCATGACACAGTGCCAAGAACCAAGTATAGTGGCATATTAGTTCAAATGAAAGACAGGAGTTTGTCATGTTTCCCAGGGTGCTGTTCACCCCAGGACACACAGATGACCACATGGCTCTGCTGCTGGAAGAGGAGAAGGCCCTGTTCTCAGGAGACTGCATCCTGGGCGAGGGCACAGCTGTGTTTGAGGATCTTTATCACTACATGAGGTCCCTGAATATCCTGCTGGAGTCCAGAGCAGATCTCATCTACCCAGGTAGTATCTCTGCTTCCATTTAAGGCAAATACAGATAGCCTAGACTAGAACTAGATCTACATAAGGCATGTACAACAGTCTGGATTTGGTGTGTAAGTGGTAAGCTCATTGTCTTTCCTTCCTTCCTTCCTTCCTTCCTTCCTTCCTTCCTGTGCTGTGCAGGTCATGGTCCTGTTGTGCACAATGCAGGTGCCAAGATTAGAGACTACATCAGCCACCGCAAACAGAGAGAACAACAGATCCTGTCTGTGATTGAGTCTGGAAGAGGGAGGGCTTTCTCCTGCATGGAGCTGGTCAAGTTGGTCTATAAGGTGAGGGTGGCACTAAAGCCTCATACTGTGTGTCAAAGGCAACCTACAGCCACAAATAACATGACCGTAAGTTGCTTACGTACAGAGTATAGGAAAGTACGCCGAAAATTACTTCCATTTATAAAACTATGCGTACGTACTTCTCTATGTAAACTAAAATTTGCTTTATTAATCCCAGTCAATTGTAAAGTTTTACTACGATAATGCAATTCTATTCACAACCCTTTAACACCCACATTTGTCTATAGTCAACTAATTCCCTCAAATGAATGTTAAAATACCTACTTAACACCTGAGGAACTTATTGATTTCACATTGAGAATGTCAACAGCAGAAACTAGGAAGGAGCTTAGTTAAACTTCATATCAGGAATAGTTTGTAAAACAGCAAGAGACCACAGCAGCACGTAATGTTGTGACTTGAAGTTGGATCCTCTCACTAATAACTTTCTAAGTACATGTTGATCCAATATCAGAGTTTTAAATAAAACTGATATTGCTCCATCCTGATTATCATAGCCAATAAATGTGTGGCATTTTATGTAATAGATTAATACTATTGTTTATAGTAAGCCTGTCTTAATAATGTCTTTATTGAGTTATTGAACAATATATGGACATGACCTTGATATTGCCCATTGTGTTTACATGTGTGTTGTTTAGCTACAAATGGATGTCACCAGCATTATAGTAACGATGCTTCTGTGCTCTCGTCTGCTCTGTGTGGGGGTGTGGCTCAGGCACCTCCTCCACACACACACACACACACACACAGAGTGGCGCTTTAACGGCATGTGAAGCACAACTATACACAGCTCATGAATGGAGTATAATAATGTAGAACTAAGCATTTGAAAATATTGACTGTAACACAAAGCCCTGCTTTGTATACAACCGCAGGTCTCCCACAACAGACACTATTCAGAGCTGAGTCAGATGGTATAGATGCCCTAAGCTGTTTTTCTGTGGGACGTCCTTAAGGTCCCACAGAATTTGACTAATTCTAAAGTAAGGACATATCTATATTGTCATATACAGTAGATGCAACTGCAATACATTACTGATCACATAGACTTCATGCCAATCAATGTGATCCTGTCTGACAGGAGACACCTGAACATCTCCACGGAGCAGCGGAGGTCAACCTGCTTCACCACCTGATGAAACTGGAGAAGGAAGGAAATATTAAAAGAGGTGTGTTGTCCTCATCATACAGCTGAAATGCAATAAAGAATCCCCCCTTTGTCATTCTGGAGACATACATGTTGTCTTCATTCCTTTTATTTATTTATTTATTTGTTTGTTTGTTTGTTTTATTCTTTTTTTTTTTCCAGAGTCACCACAGCTCCAAACATGGAGAAGCAAACTATGATGTCTGAATTGCTTTGGTAACAGAATATTTCAGTGTTTATTTTATGGTTGAAATTAAAGTTAAAGTTGTATCTAATTTACTCCAGTTAAAGATTATGTCATATTTCTTCATTGATTTCTAATTTCTATTGTCAATTTATTAAAATGAGTCACAGGTCACTGGACATTACAGCTGAAAACACTTTATGAACAGACATTATGAACATTGTTTTCAATCCCATATTTTTGCTGAAGTCTACCTAAAAGCTCATGACTGTCACTTCATATAGTTGTTCAAGGAAAAACTACAATATCTATCATATTTGCAATTATATGTTCTGTTTGAATAGAGCAGTAGACAAGCTCTGTGACTTCCAGTCTTTTAAGAAACTATGGAAGAATGTGTCTGTTAAGATATGGGCAACATTACATCTGTGGACAATACCACAAAAAACTCATTGTTTTTGGTCTTTTATAGGTTATCTTAACAACAAGAAGAAAATGTTAATTTATTCATAAAAAAAACCTGCCCTCACAACAAAATCTACAAGTAATATTACATGTTATTGGTAGACAGATTTAATTTAGATGAGGCAATATAATAAACTGATTTAAAATTCCACTGAGTAGGCTATTTGTTGTTCTCTTTGTGAACAAGTAATGGTGTGTGTTTGTGCGTGTGAGAGACACTTGACATTTCTTGCATGGACCTAAAATGTATTGGTATATTTAAATCTGCATTAATCGAGTGTCTTCCATTGTTTTTTTTAGTATAGGTGTATTTCTTAGGCCTGTCACTAGATGGCAGTATATGTCTGAATATTCATGATCGCAACACTGAACTGTCGACCTATTCGTGACACCCATAGGCCTACGTGTGAATTATCAGTTGTTTGAGTGATATGTTTGGTGGAGACTTTTCTTGCAGCGGACATCACGAAATAAAATGTGTGTGACAGATATGTTTGAGATATTTTTAAAACGGTAGTTTTTAGTCGATTTTTTGGACGGTTACTAAAATGTAATCAATACTTTTGATTAGACATCAATATCTTCGTACACTTCACTGTTTAATCAAAAACGACACAACAATCCAGCTCGTGAGAGTTTTTATTCCTACGATAGGTGTATCTTTGTACGCAAATTGTGTGCATTATGAGTTTAGACTGTATTTCCATAGTCTACGTGCGTGTGTTCGATTGAGTGAAAGAACGCGCAGCCAAGTCTAGCGCTAATAAGTGAGCGCCTGTGCTTATGGGGGAGGTCTACGACAGATAGCTAACCACAAGCCAGTCTGTAGTAGAGGAACATGGCGCGCCGATGACTGCTGTAACCCAGAGCTCGACACCGACTACGCTTCCGTCCCTGGGACTGGAACTATAACTCGGGGTAAGTTTTAGACGGACTTGCTATGCGCTCCATAATTCTGAAAACGACAGGGTCATTCCATTCTGTTTGATTTGAGCGAATATAGGCTGCGGTATATCGGCTATAATGGGTTATATACTAATAATTAACGTACGTTAACAGGTTTATTATTCTTAACCATATGCTGCTGTCAGCCTTACGCTAATGTATTTAGGCTATGGTTGAAAGGCCAGAAGAGAAAAGTTTCACGCACATCTTTCCAGTTTTATCATGTGACAGTTAGTCCTACTATCCTATCCTATCTTGTAAATATTATGAACGGGAATGATGTGATAGCAGATTTCTCCGACGCGCAACTGTAGGCTACGATTGAGGAATAGCACTGGCCTACTATTTTGGATGTTTAAATTATTACGGACGTTATCTTGTCTTACATCATCAGTGCGTTGATATACTGTGTTAGCGTTTTTATTGTTATGAGATTAAAAAGTCGCGTCTATGGGGAATATGACCGATATCCAACTTCCTCAACTGCGTATTCCTGTAGGCAGAGACGTCAGGAGACGAACATCTACTGGCTAAATTTCGGATTTTTCCGTTGATCACGTGACATCCTCCATAGATTATTGTGACTATAAGGCAATAGGGCCATAACAACCTGTTATAGGCGTACGTTGCCTGTTCTGTTAATATACAAACGTCCACAGTCACGTAGACCAACAGACCGTCATTAGCCATTGTTCATATATTTTCAGTTGTGTGTCTGCTACTTAGGCTACATGTTTGATCGGCTGTGTTTCTCTAGCCTACGTGACAGGCGACCTATAGTCTTATCACTAGCCAACAAACGTGATATTGTCAGATTTTTTATTCATATAGTTTGTTCTTGTTTGCACCCACATTATGTGCATATGTGAAAGTATTGTTTCGTAATTTATTTGTACAACTATATTGCCCAAGATCACGAAACCATTGTTTCTTACTTTTTAGACACTTGAATCCATTCAGTTGCGTGACAGCTGGACTAATTAGGCCTACCTCACTATCCAATAGTTGTCAGAGGCTTAGCTCTCAGCAAGGATGTAAGGCCCTTTATTCCAGCTGCCATAAGGTGATATTAAGTTGCCTATAAGGAAGTTATTATATTGTTATATATATATAATCACAAGTGCTTTACATTAAATGTTCCAACATAGTAGGCTATGTATTCAAATAAAAGTAGAAACACAGCAGCCAACAGTGAGAATAAAAATGCAAACAGGAAAGAAAAATAAAATATGCTGAGATATTATAACAAATAGCCCACAATCAGTTAGATAGATAGATAGATAGATGGATAGATGGATAGATAGATGGATAAAAATAATGTTTTAACTATTTTAAAGCTAACCAAAAGCCTGTCTGAGTAAAAGAGGTATGCACATTAGATAAGATAAATAACTAGAATAGCTGCACAAGTCATATGTCTATTAATGGGGTGGCAGTGAAAGAAGGCAGACATACATACCCTAAAAAAACTGTTTCAGTTTGAGGTACACAAAGGACACACACATTGAGGTGCCACATTGATTTTTATAACAATAATAACAAGCAGCCTACATCAGTAATAACACCTGCAGTGGTCATGCTCTCTATGGAACACCTAGTTAATGAATGCTACATTTATGCATGTGAGGACATATGCATGTAGACTATTAAAAGGACCACATCCTGTAAATGATCACTAAGTAGTCAAACAGTCTCTGGGAGGCTGCAGGTCTGTTGTGCAGACAGCAGTGGAGCTGTCATCGTGGGAGCCAAGTCCGGCCTGATTACGTAACAAGTGCTAATTTGGTTTAGCTGTTGCTGGCAGGCCGGCAACAGGCTATGCACTGTAATACAGCTAATAACATAACAAGCTTGAGAGGACTGCAGAGGATGCTAATTACTGAGGGAGTCTTTATAGTTTTTGGCAGAAGTAAAATATGATTTACTGTAGTTATATGATAGAGGGAAGAGGAGACATGCAACATGGTATTTCATTTTATTTGAAAGACATATTGTTGACATGTACTGTAATCTCTGACTGCTATGCTAGTGTTAGCTAAAGCTTGTACCACGGTTCCTAGAAACGATGCTCACGGATGTAAGCCTCGCTCTTTCTCTTGCTATATCCACATTTGGCATTTAGTCATTAATCCCAATTTCAGGAGGCAATACTTTTGAAGCCCATGTTTTAACATACTTAATATTTAGTGACTTAATGGCTGTAAAAGTATGTTTTTGACATTATTAACTTATATCACTATCTCCCCACTGTTATCGTGACCTCTTGTGTAGTGTCCCACAGAATTGGACAGAGAGAGGGAGATGGGGCAGGTCAGAGAACAGCGCTCCAATCAGAAGAGGGGAGGGGAAGAGGGTGGAGTCAGACTGCTGCGGAGTGGACAGTTTATCAGTGAATGTTATGGAATACAGACTCTCTCACAAATGTGTGTGTGTGTGAGTGTGAGAGAGAGTCATGTTGTACAAACGTGTGTGCTCTAACAATACACAAATCAGTTGGGAGGAGATCAGCTGTCGCCCCTCCCCCGCTCTCCCCACACACACTACAGTAGATACTAGTTAGCAGGTGTTGTATGGTTTGGGTCAGCTGACCTGCTGTCCAACTGACTGAGAGGACAGGTGTCTATAAAAAAGAGAAAGGAAACGCTCATGCACACACACACACACACACACACACACACACACACACACACAGCAGATGTTTTGTGTCTGGCCGCTCGCCAAAATCAAACACAAAATATGTTATGTATATTGTTAAAAAAAAGATTAATTCAATATGATCTCATAGCCACTATGAGATCATATTTAATTAATATATTTTTTACAATATATATATATATATATATATATATATATATATACATACACTTTTGTTTACCTGTATTTC
>JAODUH010002275.1:0-12147 GCA_027564835.1 Typhlichthys subterraneus | reverse complement strand
CTGTTGTGTTTATGTCCTGTTGCCTGTTGTGTTTATGTCCTGTTGTGTTTATGTCCTGTTGCCTGTTGTGTTTATGTCCTGTTGTCTGTTGTGTTTCTGTTCTGTTGTGTTTCTGTCCTGTTGTCTGTTGTTTCTGTCCTGTTGTGTTTATGTCCTGTTGTCTGTTGTGTTTCTGTTGTGTTTCTGTCCTGTTGTCTGTTGTGTTTCTGTCCTGTTGTTTGTTGTGTTTATGTCCTGTTGTCTGTTTTGTTTCTGTTATGTTTCTGTCCTGTTGTCTGTTGTGTTTATGTCCTGTTGTCTGTTGTGTTAACATATTAATCTAATAACAATTAATTAATTATTGATCATTATGTTGTCTCTTGTGTTGTTGTCTGTAGTGTTGTTGTGTTGTTGTCTGTAGTGTTGTTGTCTGTTGTGTTGTTGTCTGTAGTGTCTTCTTCACTTCCCTGTCCCCTCTACTCTTTTTAATCTCCTGTTAAAACCATCATGCATTAAGTATTTGTTGAAAAATACTGTGTGTGTGTGTGTGTGCCCGTGCACGTGCAGGGCCTGATGTACCAAGACTCCACGCGGTGGGGTCTCACATTCCAGACGTACGTGCAGCTCACCATGCTGGACAGGCACCTGTCGGCCCTGGTGCGTAGTGTTGATGCCGCAGATTCATTATTAATAATGCATAAAGGTGCTACATGTGATATATTTAGTTTAAAACATTCAAAAGTCAACAAATATTATCAAGAGAGGTATAATAAATATCAGTTTTTATTATATGTACTGCCTTGTAGACAGATTATCTGAAATAAACAGATTGCTCTGCTCCATGCCCTTGTAATACCACTCTGTACCTCAAGGTGCAAGCAGAGTCACTAGCTTTCATACCAACATTAGAAGAAGAAATGCGCTGAGAGATACTCGTGGATGTTATTTGTTATAATAAGAACGCATTTACTGCTTGCAAGCTGTTTTACATTTTTTTTTAACTTAATTTACATTCATATAGGCCCACGTTGTAAACGGTAGCCTACATTAAGTAACAAATTGGGCTACACACATGCACACGCGCACACTCGCTCCCTCACACACACAAACACGGCTTACGGAAATTCCCGATCAACATTGATGATAAAACATCGCGTTTTTTCTTGTGAAGCAGACGTCGCAAACATTAGCCTACACCAGAAAGCCAGATTTACAAGTGGTTTTGAAGAACACAGATATAATCTGTCTATTCACCAGCAGAACAAGGAATTCAAATCAAACGACAGTAATAGTTAATAGGCAAATGTGCATTTTGGCCTACTGGGCTACTATGGCAGTGCATGAACAAGAGACTAGCCTACTTTACTGTAGCCTTGCGCTCGGGATGAACAGAATATCCTTTTCATCACGTTGTCGTAGTGTAAAGATGTCTCAAATTGCGTACTTCAAGAAGTACACTTTGACTAAGTGCACTATACGCACTATGTACTTATCTGCGTAGTGCGTAAATTTGGAGACGGTAGTATTGTCTCAAATCGAACACTCAAGTTGTGCACTTACCAGACATGTGGATTCTCACCCACTAAAATAAAATATCTGCAGGCGTATTTTTAGCTCACTTCTTCAAAACAAGCGCACATACATTTATGGGATGGAATTTGGAATTTACTTAGTAGAAAGTGCTCCTCCCACTGGCTGATAAAAGGCTACCGGTCGGTACCGTGTGTTGATTTATATGATTTATGTTGTGATATACGTAGCTGATATAATGTGCTACATAATTACCCTTATATCACACTTACCTAAACAAAATAGCAATCAAAATGTCGTTATCTGTGCTCTAACTGACAATAACAGTGTACATTCAGAATCAGAACAGATAAGAATACTATCTACATTATGCTAATGAACTCTTATAACTTAACTTTCTGTAGTCGAAATCCCAAAAGACAGCTTACTGTTCTGTATTAATTAGCCACTTAATGTAGCCTACAAAACAAACCATACTTTTACATCAACATGTAGTGACAAGAGTGAAAACACAGACATCAAAATATAATATTCATGACATATTAGCCTAATGCATGTACTACTGTATATTACCATCAATGCTAAAATAAAAACGCATACTGACAATAATATACTTTATTGAATCTTAATTCAAATGTACAGTGTGTCCTGTTTATTTCTCCAGCCTCCAAACCCCAGGCTTTTATTTCCAGCTAAATGTCCTGCAGGTGCCTCGTATCACAGGACAGTCCATAAGACCAGCAGGAAGGTCCGTGCTCTCCTCTCCCAGGTCATCCAGCTTCAAAATATGATTTGCCTCACCGAGATGCAGGCTATACAGCTTTTGCTGGGACAGCAGTCTTCAAACGGGTTGTTGGCAGCATTGGCAAGGATAAAATACAGAACGAATCACTGAAATCAGTGTATTTTTTATTTTGTAAAATGTTCTGACTGTTAGCCTGGTAGCAGCAAGTCTCCTCTCTAATTTATCTTTAAACTGTTCCTCTCTGTACCGATACATGATTTCTTCAAGACATCATTAAAATAACATACACATCCGATCAGAAAGATCAACAGAAAACTATTGCTGCCGATGTATGCTGTCCATGAATGTACACCACTAATACACTTGTATAAAACATAAACGCTAGCTGCCGCATGAAACGCCTATGCCTGGTAATAATATGCCGCTGTTAGCTAGCTAACATTCACGTAATTGTCAATTTGACCAAATCATTACAGACTGGAGAATTGACCCAATAATACGAACGGCTATAATTTTATGACTATATCAGTTATCTGGGAATTTATAACACTTTATAAACATGTAAAACTTAAGTTTGTATGGCGCAGTGATCTGAATATCACACTGTTGACCTTCGGTAAACTTTTTCAGATGAATTCAGATTAACACATTACATAAACAGCGCAACAAGGGAGCGTCCACAAAGTACATCATCACCGTTTTTAAGACTGACAACCCCAAACAGATGTATAACTGTTCAGAAAGAAATGGAAGTGCTGCTTTTTATAGATAATTATGTTATTTTGAAAGTATGAGCACAGATAGCCAGTATTGGTGAGTTAAAATGTTTTTGTATGATATATTCTAATTTCAATATCTTTCAATATCTTTTGTGTCAAAAAGTTCAAACAAACTTTATTTAGCTCAGTGAGATGCCCTTCACAAAACACAGTCCAAGATTTTTTTAAATAAAGTGTAATTATTTTGTTGAAAAACTTTTGACACATTCAGAAAAAAAAGCTATTGAAATTAGACATTTTCTAAAAAATATATCAAAACTTTATTTAAAAAAATCATGGACTGTTTTGTGTATGGCATCCCAATGAGCAATTTAAACCATATAACTTTCTGAAACATTCAGAGAAAAAGCTATTGAAATTAGAAATTTTCAACAACAATAAAAATTACACTTTATTTTTTCATAAATCCTGGACTGTGTTTTGTGTAGGGCATCTCACTGAGCTAAATACCGTTTGTTTGAACTTTCTGACACTTTAAGAAAAAAAGCTATTAAAATTTGAAAATTTCATTTAAAAAAAATCAAAACTTTATTTTAAAAAATCCTGGACTGTGTTTTGTGTAGGGCATCTGCTTGAGCTAAATAACCCACCAATACTGGTTATCTGTGCTCCTACTTTCAAAATAACATAATTATCTCTAAAAACAGCACATTTCTTTCTTAACAGTTAAACATCTGTTTTTGGGTGATAGGTGATGTAGTCAGTCTTAAATACGTTGGTTATGTACTTTGTGGACGCTCCCTTACATGCGCTGGTTATGTGAAGACCGACCACATTGTTGAGGTAAATCTGAATGTCTGAATATCTGTCCAATATCAAACTGCCTCTTCGCAAAAAAATGTTCAGGTGCCGCACTAGGTTCATATAGTGCTTAATAATATTCTCTTGGTGCTGATGTAGATATGTTATTTCTAACAATGTCAATAAAACCAGTTTGGACATAGTCCAACGCTCGTGTCTGAGCTGCGCGTGCATTTCTCTAGCACGAGCAACAAGCGGCGTATTTGCAAGCACAACATCGACCCTACTTTTTGTGTAAATTCTAAATATTAAACAAAACATGCCTACAAATGTAACAGTACAGTCCATACGCGTACACAGTTGTGTGGGGGTAGCCTATAAGCTGGAGTTCACCAGTCAATGTTCTGTTCAATGAGCTCTATTGTCATTAAAGTCCCAGTGACAATGTTACCACAGAATCAACCAAAAGAAAACCCAACTATCTAATCTCCATCTAAATCCAATCTCTCTCTTTCTCTCTCTCTTTCTCTCTCTCTCTCACTTTTTCTCTTTGATTCCAGACTGCTCCTGTTACAATGATGGAGCGCTCTATCTACAGTGCCAAGTACATCTTTGTGGAGAACCTCTACAAAAGGTACTGGAAGGAAGCTGGACCAGGTGTAGGCCCAGGAGATGGCAGCCTGGTTCCTTCTCATGTCACCCCCTCTCTCTCAATTTCAATTAAATTTCAATTCAAATCACTTTATTATGAGGTAACAGTGTACATATTGCAAAAGTAATATACACTTTTTTTTCATATTAATTAATTGAATTAATGTGAAACTATGGAGCATAATAACATAACATAGTAATAACAAGCAGATGAAACATAAGTTAATTAAACAAAGGTATTGATTAGAAGAATGGCAGGCATTTCTCTCTCTCTCTCTCTCGCTCTCTCTCTCTCTCTCAGCGGGAAGATGCCAGAGGTGGACTATGCCGTTCTCAGCGAATGGTTTGATTGGATCACCGGCAACATCTCAATACCAGTTGATCTGATTGGTAAGACAGGAGATGCTGGGTGTGGCTGGTCTCTACTCTAGCGGTGCTCAGGGTAGACTAGTGGTCTGGGTGTTTGGCCTCGTGGAAGGTCTTGGCCCCAACGCACACCTTCGCCCTACTAGCTGTAAGTTGCTTTTACCATGTCTGATAAACGGCCTCAAAGTAGGGTCTTGTTCTTGTGCTGAGTCATGGGTGCCATGACTCTGCTGTTCTAGTTGGGTTACTAAAGGTGGCCTATATGATATTTTCAACATTGAAAGCGAACCACTATTGTCTGTGTGGAGACAGTGATGGAGCGATGGTGTCCTGAGCAGAGAATGACCTCACACTCCCTCTGTGTGTGTCTTTGTTTTCATACCGTGTTGGCCTGGGACATTCTAAATAGATCTGTGGCCAGTTATGACTTCAGATCTTGACCTACCTGTAAGCACCCTTGAGCACGATGCCCTAACTGGCCTAACTACCCCCTAACTATCCCCTAACTACCCCCTAACTGCTCCCGGTGGTTGGTTGCACCGAAGAAGTGACATTGTGTTATATTTCTGTCTAATGTAGATTTGGTGTGTTTAGTATTTTGCTAATCACTGTGTGTAGTGTATTGTGTGAGGCTGAGAATGTGTTTATAGTCGTGTAGATGCAGTATGGGCTGTGGTTTTGCACACTGAGTGAAAGGTTTCACTAACTGTGCTATTTACATTGTTTTTTTGTGTAAGCAATTGAAACATAAACTGTAAATTGTAACTGTACCCCAGCTGCCTGACTCCACCCACTGCATAACTTGCAAAATGCTAAAGGAGCTGAGTAAGGGGATTATCAGGGGGCGCTGTTTATGTTAACATTTTAATTTGATGACCCACGAGCAGACAAGAAGTACTGTTGAAAACCTGCCCCGTACAGGGGCAGGTTGCTGCAGGACAGCAATTATGTGTGTCATCAAAGTGCAGTCCTATTATTTAGTTTACAGCTCACAAAACACATTTTAGATGCAGATACACTTTATGGGATTACGGGTCAAATGCCCAGGAATTACATTGTGTTGCTCTGTGGCTGGGGCCTGTAAATGAAAACGTACATTTCTACTTCTCTCTCGGTCGCTTGTCTTCAGTGTATCTCCAGACCTCACCACAGATGTGCTACGAGCGCTTGAAACATCGGTGCAGGGAGGAGGAGAAGGTCATTCCTCTGGTGAGGTGATAGACAGGTTCCCCTGACAAAACACTTCAGTGGAACCAAGGAAGTATTCTTCAGAACTGTCACATTAAAGCAGCCCTTATCAAATATTGTATTGTGTTGCTTTAGAGGCCAGTGAACACTGCCTTTGGTTTGGTCAGTTTGTACAATCTGGTGTCTAGGTGAGACATTTACAAGACAATGACGTCAAGCAGTGAACGTGTAGTGCCAGCAGTTAGGTGTCTATTTTTTTAATGTAAGATTTATTTAACCAGGTGTGCCACATTGAGATTAATCTTTTTCAAGAGGGACCTGCCAAAAATAGCAGCACATGAAAGTTACAAGTTCTACATTATATAGTTTAGTGTGTAGTATTAAATATTTAAGGAAGCAAAGTGAGACAATACAAATAATAAAAAATAATCTACGTACTGGAAGGGGGGGAGCATCCAGGAATTACACGCACCTGTCAGTTTAATGTGCTGCTGAATGGACAGCGCATAGGCTACTATATGATGAATATCCTACAATTCATTCACAAACTCAATCTGAAGACTTTTTACGCTCACAATGCCCGCCGGGTTGCTCACTTGAGCTCCTGTGGTTCTAAACGGTTTAAATCTGATGCTGATTGCTATCACATACAAATGTTTGTACACTTGTCAATATGGACATGCTACACATTGTTACAGCAGTTAGACGATCCACAATTCAATCGTTCAGTACGCCTAGGAAACTACGAGCAGCAAACACAATTTATTCAGATTTAGCCTACCGGTCGACCAGTAGCCCTATGTAAACGAGACAAAACAAAACTTTACCTTTGACACCACCATACAGTCCGAATACGTGTCTGTCCAAAACTGCCCATTCCTTGTTTATTTATATTTCTTTAGTCCATAAGGATCCATTGATCAAAAGAACCAGAGCGGTTCTTCATGCAAATTACAAAAAAAAGTTGTGACTATCTTCACGTGTAGGCCTGCTCACTCTCTTGAAACACACACATTTCTTTTACCAATGGACATAAACTCTGCTTGGCCTCCTCACCGATTGACTTCCGTCGGAGTGCCTGGCTAGCCTGTGTTAGCTTAGGCTGGCTAGCCTAGCCTGCAGCCATGAGGCAGTTGGATCAGAGCACTGAACACTGGTCGTCTCCCCTCAGGAGTATTTACAGTCTCTCCACCAGCTGTACGAAGACTGGCTGATCCATCGGTCCCTTCCGCTGCCTGCTCCTGTCCTGGTGAGTAGGCTGCCCCCTAGTGAGGACCATGTAGAGACAGACTGCCCCCTAATGAGGACCATGTAGAGACAGGCTGCCCCCTATTGAGGACCATTAAGAGACAGGCTGCCCTCTAGTGGCTGATGAGGACCATGTAGAGACAGCCTCCTAGTGGCTGATGAGGACCATGTAGAGACAGCCTCTTAGTGGCTGATGAGGACCATGTAGAGACAGGCTGCCCCTTAATGAGGACCATGTAGAGACAGCCTCCTAGTGGCTGATGAGGACCATGTAGAGACAGCGTCTTAGTGGCTGATGAGGACCATGTAGAGGCAGGCTGCCCCCTAATGAGGACCATGTAGAGACAGCCTCCTAGTGGCTGATGAGGACCATGTAGAGACAGGCTGCCCCTTAATGAGGACCATGTAGAGACAGGCTGCCCCCTAATGAGGACCATGTAGAGACAGGCTGCCCTTTAGTGGCCAATAAGGACCATGTAGACAGAATGACCTCTGACCTCTCTGTGCAGGTGATCCCATCAGACCACAACATGAAGAAGATGTTCCAGAGCTACGAGGAGACCAGACATAAGATCTTAGCAGCCAGTCGACGCTGAAACACGCTGCTAGACCCACAATAAGACCTTATTGTTTTGCTTTATATTCGCCTTATTTATAGTTCACAACATTCCCATATATCCAGAACTTTAAATGTAATGACTGAAAAATGTGATTCCACTGTGAAAAGATACATTGTTAGAAATGTCACATTATAAACTATTTATTATGCCATTTGATACATAAACGTTTATTTGTTCATTGATACCTCAACATCAATCTTCATTCATAATGTTCATAGTTTACACAATGACGCAGAAGCAACCTTTTGTTTATATAAAGGGAGAAGTCAAGTCAATTTTATTTATATAGCTCTTAATCACATTGCAGTCTCAAAGGGCTTTACAACCTACATTTCACATGGAAACAAACAACACCCCCTTAACCTGCTCCTCCCTAGAGAATCCACCCCTCGAGGACGGTTCACCTGCAATGGGTGATGGTAGGCAAATAAGATTTAGCAATAGTACTATGTATAATAATTTGCACTGGATTATTGAATTGCAAATGGTTTCGTGATTTAAGGATGTGTGAATATTTGTAATGTTTCAGAATATCAGCCATGCTATTTAAATACATGTCACTTTTGGTGTAATGGTAAATATTTGAATGTAATGTCATTGAAAAGTGCCACTGTGTTTTGTTCATGTAGCAATACATAAACAGATGTGACCTGTAGCAATGGTTGCTGAACACAATACGTAAACAGATGTGACCTTTAGCAATGGCTGCTAAACACAAACAAACCAGATCTAGATTATTTTATTTTCAGTTTATGGAATGTAAATATTATTATTATTGTATCACAGTCAAATATAATGAGAAAATGTTTTTACATAAATGTATTTTTCTATGTGTAGTATTAGCTTTCCTTTGTCTTGTGCTGTACACCGTAGCTGGAGCCTGTCTTCTTGATCTCCGACACGCTGATCAGCCGCTGGATGCACACTGATGCTACAGAGAGAATGTGCTTTACTCTTAAAGCTACAGAGAGAATGTGCTTTACCCTTAAAGCTACAGAGAGAAGGTGCTTTACCCTTAAAGCTACAGAGAGAAGGTGATTTACCCTTAAAGCTACAGAGAGAAGGTGATTTACCCTTAAAGCTACAGAGAGGAGGTGCTTTACCCTTAAAGCTACAGAGAGGAGGTGCTTTACCATTAAAGCTACAGAGAAGAGGTGCTTTACGCTTAAAGCTACAGAGAGGAGGGTGCTTTACCCTTAAAGCTACAGAGAGAAGGTGATTTACCCTTAAAGCTACAGAGAGACGGTGCTTTACCCTTAAAGCTACAGAGAGGAGGTGCTTTACCCTTAAAGCTATTGAGAGGAGGTGATTTACCCTTAAAGCTACAGACAGGAGGTGCTTTACCCTTAAAGCTATAGAGAGGAGGTGCTTTACTCTTAAAGCTACAGAGAGGAGGTGCTTTACCCTTAAAGCTATAGAGAGGAGGTGCTTTACTCTTAAAGCTACAGAGAGACAGATACTTTAGACTTAAAGCTACAATCAGTAATATCTGTCTCAGACACACTATAGCTACAGAGGGACAGATACTTTAGACTTAAAGCTACAATCAGTAATATCTGTCTCAGACACATTGCGTGTGTGTTCGTGTGCATACCAGCAATCATGAACAGGACCAGGCCCAGAATGAGGATCAGGTTGCCGCTAGCGACCACCCAGACGGACAGCTGGAGGACAGGTGTAAGCAGAAGCCCCGCCCACAGCAGGAAGTTGAGCAGGGTCCAGGGCCGGCGCGGCGGGACCACAGCATTGCCAGGGAAACGGCCCGTGGCAAAATACTGATCCCGCAGCTGATCCTGCGGGGAGAGAGGGAGAGAGAGAGAGAGAGAGAGGGAGAGACAGAGAGGGTGAGAGAGAGAGAGAGCGAGGGAGAGACAGCGAGGGGGGGAGAGAGAGAGAGAGAGTTCACTGGAGGAGCAATAGTCTCTCACTCTGTCTCCTATCGTTGTCGCTCTACCTTCTCCTGGTACAGCCCGTGTAGCCAATCAGCACACTCCTTCTCATCCTCAGGAATCTGCTCGACAGGGAACCGCCTGCACACACACACACATGCACGCACACATGCACGCACATGCACACACACACAAACACGCTATTGTAGCAACTACAGCCTTGCCGTGTCAGGTTGCACCATTAGGGGGCAGTCATTAACGTCTTACATATGTAGGCTAGTGTAGTTTGGGCATTGGCAGTGTGCCTGTTTCTCTGTTAAAATGATGTAAAATACATAATTTTGTATTTGAGTGAATCTAGTTACAGCAGCTGTGAAATATAACAATGTTTTAAAATACAATATATAGGCTACATATACACAATATGATATTGTAATACCTGCTGAGGTTTCTGTGTTCATTAGAAAATGTTTCCCACCTTAAAATCATATCAGCGTGAAACGTTCGTCCTTTAACGATGTCTAGTAGAGTCGGAGCCTGTCTGTCTCTGAAGCTCAGGGTCACATCGTACACTGCCTCCACTGGAGAGAGTCAGGGAGAGGGGTCTTCACTGTGAGTGTGTGTGTGCGTGCATGTGTGTGTGTGTGTGTGTGTGCACCTGTGCCTCTCAAGCAGTGCAGTGAGGTGGTGAACCCTCTGGTTCGGGGCAGCAGATGGTGTTTTAGCCTGGGCAGACCTTTGCTGAAACAGCACAGATGTGATATGAGCAGCACTATTGCTGGTATGTGGTTAGAATGTGTTGGAAGTCACTGGTTACAGAAAACCAGGTAGGTATCTGTAATCCATAATCCATTACGCGCTAAAATATTGTAATCAGATTACTGGTACTGGTGGTCAGTACTTACCTGTCTGCCACCTCCATGGAGAGCCGGTGCTTCTCCTCGGTGAACCTGGTGCCCTCGCAGTACAGCAGTAGCTAGCACAGGTTCCAAGAGTTCAGAGGTCAGATATGCCCACCCCTTAACTACAGTTTTTTTTTAACCACTAACACAACCCAAAAGTCACAACCTTGGTGTCATTTTTCACAACTAGATACAAAAATCACAACTGATGCAACAAAATACACATTTTTACAACTCTAACACGTTTTCCAATTGCTTGGATACAATACATATACATCTAAGATCATTCGTTCATTTAATTCAGATTACCTGTTCAATATGACACGATTTAACATCAAAGTATTACCATTTCAAAATGCAATTGAAACATTACATTTGAGATGACCGTTTATTAATTTCATTACGTGATCATTTCATAGAACTGCTCAAAATGATAACTAAAGCATTGTATTATGGAAACTGACAACTGTTTTATGATTTGTGTCTTGAATTGTGAAAAATTACACCAAGGTTGTGAATTTTGGGGCAAAGTGGTTAAGAAATTCCTATTTACAGAGCCAGGGCTGTGTAGAAACACCAGATCATTTGCAAATGTGTGTATGTATGTATGTATGTATGTGTGTGTGCGTGCGTGCGTGCGTGCGTGTGTGTGTGCATGTGTGTGTGTAGTGGCAGACAAGAACACGTCTAGATACTGTATGTTTCCTCTGCTTGGGAACACGTGCAGAGATGCGGTGGACATTTGCTGAGGTCAGTCAACTCACCCAAATGAATTGTGGGTAATCCCGGAGCTGTTTCAGGCCACTGGTCACCGCCACGCGGTCCTCCTCCCAGCTCCTGCGGCAGAAGACGATCTCCAGGAAGTACCAGGTCCAGCCAATCAGGGGCACGCGCAGCAGCTCGTGCTTGGCCAGCACCTTGGAACTCTGGGAAATGGAAAAACTGAAATGAGCAAACAAAGCATCCGTTATCACCCCCACCCCCCTGGTATCTCCACCCCCTGTCTCACCCCCAGCACCCCGTATCTCTCGGCGACGGCCCAGCCACACACAAAGTCGATCTCGTAGTTGTGGTTGAGGATGATGAAGGCGTGCTCCTGCCCCAGGTGCTCCAGCGTGGAGCGGTCGTGCACGAAGAGCGTGCACGTGGAGCCAGACCACCATTCATACACCATCACCACCTCTGCATAGATGTAGATTAGTATAGATATACACAGATATAAGTATAGATATACACAGATATATATTAGTATAGATATACACAGATATATTAGTATAGATATACACATATATATATTAGTATAGATATAAACAGATATAGATTAGTATAGATATACACAGATATATTAGTATAGATATACACAGATATAGCTTAGTATAGATATACACAGATATATTAGTATAGATATACACACATATATATTAGTATAGATATATGTAACAGGGTCAGTTATACAGTAGCAATACATGTATGTAAATATAATAATTACCCAAAATATGTTTATAGTTT
>JAODUH010002274.1:0-12149 GCA_027564835.1 Typhlichthys subterraneus | reverse complement strand
GGTCATCCAATCAGACTGTGCTGTCTGCTTGACCCCTATCAACGCTGCTTGCAGCTTTAATTATTATTATTATTATTCCATGAAACCAAGTATTTCTAGTTGTTTTTGGAATTAGCAATGTCAATGTGACACAGAGAAGTAGTAAGCCTTTCAAAGTGGACTGTTAGCTTCCTGGTCTGTATAGGCTAAAAAATGGAGAGGGGTGGGGAAATGAGAGAATTGTGCATATGTTGCGTAGATTACTGCACACAGTTTGTTTGGTAACACCCTATGAGGATAGAGGTAGTATCAGCGAAATATGCAAGGCAAGGAACTAATGTTGATTTCCAGTATGGTACACAAACCGTAAGTAAAAGTTTAATGTTCAACAGATGACCAAATCTGTAAATCTATTTTTTGATAAAGTAACTGCAGGCTATCATAGCATAAACAAGTTGAGTCTGCAAGACAAGCATCAAGAGTGATGTGCACATCGTCAGACCGAATGGGATGCGCACCCATTCATACAGTCCCCAAGGTGTGCTGAAAGATGTGAGGTTGTTTTTCGGTTTAATTCACGAAAATCAATACATAGTCGCAGACTGTTGACTTTCTTCCTCACACATACTACAGGAGAAGAATAGGCGGATACAGACTGCCGGATCCAGCTTCTGTCCAAGAGATTGTGTACATTTTCCTTCACTTTTTTGAAAAGGGGTTTTTGAATAGAGTTGTATGATTTTTTGGACAGGGTTGCTATCAGTGGTGTTGACACTTAGCTTTAAACCTGGGATACAACCAATATCTCCCTCGCCATTGTCAAACACATCCGATTCTTAATGGATCATTAGTCGTACTACCTGTTGTTCGTAGTGAGAGATGATTCAAGTCGACAGGTGGATTCCACTTCTTCTCTGGGTGAGACAAAGGTGTGCCTTTTCCCTCTCCATTGCCTTTCGCTTTCCCTATCTGAGTCGAGAATGCGTGATTGTCATTGTCTGTGTGTGTTGGAGGTAATATTACTGGTGTGCTATCTGTGATGCTCTCAATGTGACCCAATACTGTTCTCGGAGGTAAGAATATGTCATGAGGTGTGGAGTTCTGGATTTGGATTCTTACGACTTTCGAAGCTCCAGCAGGAACATCAACAAGTGCAGGGAAAATCTCCAATACATCTGGTAATTTTTTCTCCTCTGCTGGCTCAAATAACATTGTTCCTTCTTGTGCACAGTGTCTGATGCAGCACCTCACCTGAAATATTTGACCACTTTGAACCAGAAGTCTTTTCTTTCCTGTTCTTATCAAGGGACAGTTTGGCTCTTCCTGTAATAGCATACTGTTAACAGTGGAGACAAGAACTTCAGCCATTTTTTTCCCACATTCATTGCCTCAGACAGAAGATAATGTAGACTGGTGTAATTGATTTGCCCATTGTTGCCTTTAATTATTTCTTCAATGACATTGAAGCCTAGCAGTGGACAACTTTCACAGGTTCTGCTAACTAACATTGGTACCAATATTTCCACTTTACCAAATGTGTTGCTCTTGATTTCCAGGAGAACTGTAATCCACCCGTCAAATTGTACCTCTGTCCCATTAGCTGCAGTTACCTCTAGTTGCCGTGTTGACAGTAAGCTTTTCAATGGGCTGGTTTTTTACATTTGGCAAAGCTTGATCCACCCAGGATTCTCCCACTATGCTCACTATGCCCCGCTATCCAGTAACATCTGCACTTTAACACCATTCAAATAACAGGTAACCATGCACCTCCTCCCAATCAACTGAGCCACCCATTTTGATGTAGGTACATTACGCTGTTTGGATGATTGAACAGTTGCTGGGGTTTCCACTTCTAAGGCTGTTTATTTTAATGTTTTAATGTTGGACTCTAAATGTTGGCTAGTCACTGGTGGTCCCTCCCCAACAACCTGTTCCAGTTTCCCGATGGTTTGTTTTTTAGGAGACAGCCCACAGCTCGGTGTCCCTCTCTACTACAGCGAAAACAGTGCGTACACATGTCGATTCCCTGTTCTGCACACTGCTTACATTTTCCTGTTGTCTCAGATTTGTTAATAGGTTAATAAACACTGCCCCGTTGTGCTGTGGTGTGCCCCAAGTTCTGTGTTGGGCCCCCTGTTATTCAGCTTGGATATGCTTCCTCTGGGCATGATCATTGGTAGTTTTAAAGAAATTTCTTATCACTGTTATGCCTATGACATTCAGTTATATACATATTTTGACCCTGACAAGCTTGACAAACTGTCAGTTCTGCAGAATTGCCTAGCCTCCATTAACAAATGTATGGCTGACAATTTTTTGCAATTAAACTGACAAATCGGAGGTAATGATCTTTGCCCCTGACGATATAACCCCAAACATTAGACAAGCTTTGGGATTTCTATCGGCCACTGTTTCAAGGAATTTAAGGAACTTGGGTGTTATTTTTGATAAAGCTATGTGTTTTAACAGTCATGTCAAATCTGTGATTCGTTCCTGTTTCTTCCATCTCAGGAACATTGCCAAGATTATATCAGTGGTCTCAAAAAAGAATTGGAAATGATAGTCCATGCTTTAATTTCATCACGTCTCGATTACTGCAATGCACTGTAAACACCTGTTTGAATAAATCGGCCATGGGCAGACTACAGGTTGTTCAAAATGCAGCTGCTAGGCTTTTAACTGGGACTAAACGTCAAGCGCACATTACTCCTGTGCTTGAGGCCCTTCATTGGCTTCCAATCAGTTTTAGAGTCAATTTTAAAATCTTGGTCATTACCTACAGAGCCTTGCATGGTCATTTACATCTTGGATTTATTACATCCAAACACTTCCAGTCGGTCCCTGAGGTCTGCTTACCAAAAGCTTTTAATGGTTCCAACAACACATTTTAAGACTAGAGGTGATTCTGCATTTGGTGCGGCGGCACCAAGGCTATGGAACTCTCCCTTTAGACTTGAAAGCCTTAGATTCTGTGGCCGCTTTTAAAAAACAGCTCAAGACACATCTTTTTCGGAAAGCTTGTAATTAGAAACATAGTGTTTAGGTTTTTGTTTTATATTATAATGTACTTTTATCTTGTACGGTGTAGGATTTTATTTTATTTATTTGCATTGCATTTACTGTACAGCATTTTGTGACCTTTGTCTGTGAAAGGTGCTCTATAAATAAACTTTACTTACTTATTTACTTACCATGGCTTTTATGTAGCGGAGGCAGGAGTGCTTTCTCTAGGCTCTCTTTACCGCATCCTGCTGTGCGGTATTGACAGTGACTACTTTCTGCCTGTGTGAATGACCTAGGCGTGTTTGTCTTTCAGTCTCCTCACTTACTGATCGTGTTATCATTTCTAAAATGACGTCATCGGTTATGCTCATGATGGAGAGGTGTGGGTTAAGGTCTCGCCTAGTATAGCTGTACTTCTCACTTAGACCTTGGTAGAGTGAATGGAGAAAAACTTGCTTGGTGTTGTACTGAAAATCTTTACCACTTTGTTGAGATGCAAACAAAACACACTGTTTCAAACCCATTTATCTACTGGATACAGGAACTGTTGTGGACTTTCCCTGTCAGGTTGTTTTGTATTACTTTTGTCTCTAAGGTGTGCCCTGAGAAAACGCTTTATCTCCCCTATGGTGAGGCTATCTTTAGTGAGCAGCATGTCTTTGAATGTGCCTGGATTAATTCTTTTTAGCACTGTTCTAATTATCTCTGTTTCTGTGAACTTTTCATTTAGCCCTTCATCGATTTGTCTCCACAGATTGTTATAACTCAAATCGCTATCCGAATCATAAATCTGACCACCATGGATTTTAAATTCCCTACTAGGTAAACCGCTGCTCCATCTGTCAACTTAACCAGTCCAGTTACCTCCTCAGCAACCACGGATGGTGCTGCTGTATTAACATTCAACACAGGCACATTTACATCTGTATCAGTCCCTTGGAGTAGCTTAGGGTCCTCTGGAAAAACAGTCTGCGGTGTTTTCAGTTCCTCAATGAGGTCACGGAAGACGAGCAAACAAGCCAAGCCTTGGTCCTCTAGACTCCACAACTGTTTACTTCTCAAAAAGTCAACAATGTAGTCACAGTTCCAACTCACTTGCATCTTCTCCTGGCTTTCTCTTGTCCGTATCATCCTCACAGGAAGCAGCAAGCTCAGGCAAGATTGTGTCATTCAGTTGGTGAAACTGTTTTTCAATGTCCCATCTTAATTCTCGAAGAGATTCCATACCTGGGTACCCACGATTCACCAGTCAGCACTTCAGTTTAGGAATTCTGCATCCCTCAGTTCAATGTTTATTAGCACCGTTCCACCAGGAGACGCTAATCCCGGACGAGCCCCCAAGATTTGTTGCCACCCTGACAATGGCGTCGGGGTGGGGTGTCTCTGCAACCCCGCAGAGACTATGAATATTTCAATAAAAAGGAGGACCACGTTATTTGCGATTGTTCTCATTGCAGCATTTATTCTTCTGCTGTGACAACGTGATCCCCTTTCTATTACATGCTGATGCGCCACCTAGTGTTGTAAAGGTCCAAGCACGAATATGTGAATACGCAAGTGTATGTAGAATGGAACTAAACAAAAAGAACACAACCTAACCTTAAAAAAAGGCTATTTCTGTATGTTACATGTATTTATTTATTTATTTATTTATTTATATGTGCATTTCTACATTTATTTATTTAATTATTTTTACATACATTTATTTATTCTTAAATTTATATATATATACATTATTTTATGTATTTATTTATTTCTGTATTTGAACATTTATTTATTTATTTATTTATTTCCGTATTTCCACATTTCCTTGTTTTATTTATTTCCGTATTTTCGTGGCCGTAAATGTTAAGAAGGTAGGCGGTCCTACCTCAGGCTACAGCCGGATTGGTTATAGGGGTGTGTTTGGAGCTACTACTACCGCCCCTAGCCTAGGTTACCTAAGATGAAGAAGAAGCTATATACCTATGTCAGCGCCGCTACTTGTAGTGATGCTACTAGTTAAACTACATTTCTGAGTAGCGTGCCGGTAGCGGCGCTGTTTTCTGAATCAAATAGCTTTTCTGTAGCGAAGCTCTTTAATTGATCAAGTTGTGCGGTAGCGTCCACAGAAGCTACATATTCCCAAGCATTTTTGAATCTGCAGCTCACCTTAAGTCTGATACAACTGCTAAGAATCAGCACGTGATGTCATCACATACACGGACCTAGGCTACATGTGTAGCCGACAGAAACACTTCCGTATGATGGTGATGCCATAGACGTAGGCCTACCAATCACTGCGCTGATGCCTGATACTTTGATGCAGGAGATTGAGGGGGAATAAAGACAAGACTGAGTTTACGTGCTAGAAAGACAGTGAGAGCAGATAACACATCTTATTGTTTAATAAACAGTTGAACTGAACAGTTTTGCCCTGTTTGTTTGTTTGTTTGACTTACACTTTTGAATGTTGGTACAATAAAATGTAGGGAAAAAAATTCTTAAATGTCGTGAACTAACTTTGCCGTGTTGCTATAACTTAGTTTGCTACATTTCTCTTGGGGGTAGCTTCAGTGTAGTGAAGCTTCATTTAACGCAGAGTAGCTCAGCTCACTACATTTTCAATGTAGCTTGGCCAACACTGATTTTAAGAATAAGCCATATGCATTGCCTTGAAACTACGCTTTTCTTCAGTTGTCAGGCGAACTGGCAGAATATAAGCCCTATACGTACTGGCTCTTTCTCCGTGAAATCAACACCAAACATCCAGTGTTGAGAAGTAAAAAACTGTAATAGAGCTGAAGACTACACAATCTCTTCCAACACATTTTTGTATACAGTGTCACATTTCGTTTTGGGGAACATCGCTAGACACAAATTCCTGGTTGCGTGGAGTATGTAGTGCTCGAGACGGGCGCGTCCTAGGCGAAGGGCCGCGTGCCACCCGAACTATGCACCCGACATGGCAAATATGTTGATGCCTTCCCTCTGGCAATAGCAGTTCTAATTTGTTTCGTGTGTGAGTACAATAGGTTCTTCTTCGACTTACAACCTAGGCTAGGGGCGGTAGTAGTAGCTCCAAACACACCCCTATAACCAATCCGGCTGTGGCCTGAGGTAGGACCGCCTACCTTCTTAACATTTACGGCCACGAAAATACGGAAATAAATAAAACAAGGAAATGTGGAAATACGGAAATAAATAAAAGAAAAAGGAGAGAACTTAAACCAATACCTTCTCCCTGGGCCATAATTAGGAGCCTCCCTTCTCGCTGTGCTTCTGAGATTCAGGGAGCATGCTACAGCTATCAGTAAGGATATACGTAGCATGTTTCACCAGGTGAGATTACTCCCTGAAGACCGGCCCCTTCTAAGCTTCCTATGGAGAGAGCTGAAGCTGGAGGAGAAACCCTGTGTCTACGAATGGCGAGTGCTTCCATTTGGCACCACCAGCAGTCCCTGCTGTGCCACATTTGCCCTCCAAAAGCATGTTCTAGACCATACTCAGCCAGGTGAGGGAATCGGGGAGGTAGTGCTAAAATTATTTTACGTAAAAAATTGTCTACACAGCTTGACATCTCAAGACGATGCTAGATCCTTGGTCGATACATTTGAAGACAACCTTGCACATGGAGGCTTTGAGCTGCGTAAATGGGCAAGCAACAGGCCTTCAGTTATAGCCCACTTGCCTTCAGAGGCCAGATCGGAGAGTGCAGAGCTCTGGATTGCACAAGGTCAGCCTGACATTCAAGAGTCAGCACTTGGACTGCACTGGCATTGCTGGTCAGACACACTAGCCTATAGGTGTCACCCTTTAAAGTAATCAGAGGCCACCATGCGCACAATCTACAGGGTGTTAGCTAGCCAATATGATCCTCTTGGATTCATTGTGCCCTACACCATTCAGGCCAATGTCATAGTGCAAAGACTGTGGGATAAGAAAAGAGACTGGGATGACCCATCACTGCCTGATGACCTGCTTCGTTCTTGGCTAGAATGGGAGCGTGAATTCCCGGCATTACACGGTATCACCTTACCCAGGTGTTACTGCAGCTTAGAGATGGACTCCGCAAGTAGTAGCAGAGAGGTCCACATATTCTATGATGACTCAGAAAAGGCCTATGCATCGGTGGCCTACCTCAGAACTGAAAGCCACAAGGGGAAGTTGAGACTGCATTCCTGCCAGATCTCGTGTTGCCCCTAAAAAACAGCAATCGATCCCACGCCTGGAGCTGTGTGCAGCATTATCTGGGGCGCAGTTGTCCAGCGTGTTAAGGAATGAGCTGACTTTGCCCATCAAAAGAGTTACACTGTTGACAGCTTCCACCACTGTGCTAACCTGGCTGCAATCAGAATCATGCAGATTCCATGTGTTTGTGGGCACACGAGTTTCTGAGATACAAGAAAGACTGTTGGCGTTATGTGGATTCAGCCAATAACCCAGCAGATGACATCACCCTTGGCAAAGCACTGTCAGAATTGAGCGCACCAAGCCGCTGGTGCCAAGACCCACCTTACCTACAGAAGAGCTCAGATCAGTGGCCTGCAGTCCCATCTATGCAGTCTGTCCCTAACGACGGTGGGGAGGTAAGGAAATCAATTCTCTGTTGGTTCACTATTGCTAATATCAGCCCAGTGGTGCCTGATGTGAGCCAATATCGGACATTGAAAGACCTGATTAAAGCAACTGCTCAGTCGCTACAGGTGGATGCCAACACACCTCTCACAGCAGACAGCTACAGAGCGCGGCAGAGCGCACGCTCCTACAGTGCATACAGCAGGACTGCTTTGCTATAGACTTACAGCAACTACAAGCGAGCCAACCACTAGCCAATAACAGTCGTCTCCTCACGCTAGCTCCAACGCTAGATCCAATTACACAGTTAATACGTGTCGGAGGCCGCCTCCGTCAAGCTTCCTCGGTTGATATTGAGACAGTGCATCCAGTTGTCCTTGACCACAAGCACAGGATCACTCAATTAATCATTCAAGATATGGATGAGCAGCTACAACATCCTAGCTTAGAATGATTATTTGCAGAAATACGTTGTAAATACTGGATTCTTCGGGGCAGGGAAGCGTTCAAACGTCACCAAGAGAGCTGGAGAGCTAAACCTGACATCCCTAAAATGGCTGACCTTCCACAATCTCAGCTGCGCCTGTTCAAGCCGGCCTTCTACTCAACAGGGGTTGACTGTTTTGGACCGTACAATATCAAAATAGGCAGACGGAATGAGAAGAGATGGGGGATAATATTTAAATGTATGACCATCAGGGCTGTATATTTAGACGTACTATTGAACATTGACACTGACTCTTGGCACTGAGACGTTTCTTTGCCCGCCGAGGAAAGCCATATGAGCTCTTATCTGATTAAGGCACCAACTTCAAAGGAGGTGAACGTGAGTTGAAGGAAGCCTTCGCCACTCTTGAGCCAGAGCTGAGAACGCAGCTTTCATCGCAAAAAATCAGGTTCACCTTCAACCCACTTTCAGCCCCTCACTCTGGTGGTTGTTGGGAGAGGGAGATCATATCTATTAAACAAGCCCTACAGGTGACACTTGGTGACAGTTGGTCACTGAAGAGGTCCTACGGACATTGCTCATCGATGTGGAGGGCATACTGAACTCAAAACCTCTGGGCTATACACACTCCACACACTCCAGCGCGTTCTGGTCACATCGATCAGTAGCGTGGTCTTGTTGGTAAAGAGAAGTCGCTGTTCTTTTTCCTTTCTGATAATGTGTGTTGCCGTGTGCGTCAATGCAAAGTAAGTTAGTGTTGCTGCCTTTACTTGAACTCTATTAATATGATATTAGTACTTAATCATCCATTTCAACTTTCTGTTATATGGACTAATTAATGCAAAACCCTAATGGCAAAATAGCATACTTGGCGTTCGGCCGTGTGACGAAACAGAAACTGTTTAGTGTTATGCCTCGTGGCGCGGCAGGGTTTTTGCTTTAAGTCTGAGATAATAGCAGCATATATCGATGCTTGTTGTGAATGGTAATAACACGTGAGATTGTTCAGGGCCATTACGGTCTACGAGTGCCACCTAGTGGCACTTTCAGGTGAGAATTATTTTCTTGAAGTGATTCTAATTTGTTGTATTTTCTTTAATAGAAAACCACACCTACTCACAAATAAATAAACCAACTAAGAAAGATTTGGACTTCGTGTGGATCATATTGACCTCCTATAGTGGACTACATTTCCTACAGTGTTAGAGAACATCTTCAGTGGAATATTAGATTATACACTGAGACCCTTCTCGTCAGTTGCTGCCCTGGCTTAATGGTACCTTCAGACCATTATTAAATATGAATATTTAAAAAAATATTAAATCTGAATTAATTAGCTGCCCCCCCCTTCTTCTGGGGGAGAGAATACAGTAAGAACAGATGAAAATATCTCAGGTGATCTAATTAGTCTGGGGAACAAATGTGGACTTAATTTAGTCTAACTACAAATCTGTTGTGATATGAAGATGGTACATTGCATAATTTAATAGTACATATAAGGGCTTATCTGTAATAATAACCAGCCATTCGACCAATCGCCCATTAGGTTCCGAAAGGAACCTCAAATTTAACAAATTAAAGGGTGATTAGTATACTGAACAATAGTGATATTAGCTTTTGTTCACTTTGGCTATCTAACATATGACCACACAAATCATTAAGTCATGTTTCAAAACAAATAAAATAAAGAATAGAAATAGAAAATAAATTAAAATAAAATATGACATGAAAACATTGCCAAATAGAAGATCTCTAAAGCCGGTCATTCACTTCTTAAGAGGGGGGGAGACAGGAGAAAGCTAGACACAAAATTAGTGAGAGCAACAGATATTGATCATAAGGCATTGGTGGTGTTTCCCTTTCTTCCCTGACTGGGTGTTAAAAAAGAAAAAGGAAAGAGGTTTGCTGTGACTATGCTGTCATTGAGCTAAACTAGAGCTCAACTCAAGTACAGCCAATTGAGGTTGGAGTGGTGAGCAGAATTCAAAATGAGCCTTGATATTTCGGATCAAGGGAGGGGCCACCTCATTCCTTACCATGACTACGTCTCCCACCTGGAGAGTGGTTTTATATTACAAGTTATATGCCAATAGATCTTTAATATATTGTCCACTGAGGGCACAAAAGTGTTTATCCTCGAGGAGCCGACAGAGCACTGCTAAATACTCCTGTAACATTATTTTTAAAGGTCCAATTTGATTCAAAATGGATAAAGGGTGGATCACAGAAAAGTATTATATAGGTTAGCCAAAACACACCTAACGCTCCACTACTCTAGGGTTGATAAAGAAAACAGGTAAATGAAATAATGTATGTATGCTAAGAGACTATCACCCTGCTGTTTTTTAACACCTCATTGTTCTCTGCACCTCCATCTGTCTCCTCTGTTGTAGCCTATACACACTTTACATGCAGAGAATGTCATTGGTCTCAATAGTAATTTAGTTATCCAGTTGGCTAAATATTCATTAAATACTTCTGAAGTAGAGTAATCTGATAGTTTGTTGCAACTGAAAATACAGTATTCTTACAAAAAGAGTAAGTCACAAAAGTATATTTATGTCTCTCCATGACAAATATTACCAAACTAGTGTAACAATGTTCATTAATTAAAACACTCACAGAATTGCATCTAATGAGTTAAGTAAAAATAGTTGGATGGAATTTGTAAGGGGAATTTGCATATCTGAATATAAAGTTTTTATTTTTATAATAAAATAGAATAGTTACTGGGTCACAATTGAGACAATCCTGTGCTCAATTTAACACTAGATAATAGTTGGCAAAAGTCCAAATAAGTCCAGAACATGTTGATGTCTGTGGCATAACATGTCAATAATGCTTCAACTCAAAATTGTGATGATTTATTGGTGAACCGCTATTATAGTTACATACCCTCTCTTTCCAGACTGAACAATAATTGTATAGTATACAAATTGTATGCATACTGTTTGTGAAACTATTCACACTGTACAAAGGTGAGGCCATTTTAAATGCCATGCACCACAAGGTACCTCTGCCACCTGGGCGCTGCCCTATCAACAGAACCAGTCAAAAATGGTTTCACCAGTCTCCACCCTTTTGACCGCCCAACCAGCTAGGCAGTGGTCGCCGTTGTAAATGTTTCTCCCATCCACAAACAGTGATGTCATCAGCAAACGGACCCTCAGACAAGGCATGTCCTTTCTGGAGCAAAACACAGCTGCTACAGTCACATAGAGGAGTGCCCGATCGTGTCATTCAAAACGGTTGACAAGAATGTCAGAAACAGTGTTGGAGATGTTATAGGGGAGAGAGTATATAACTGCGGTTTCCATCATACATATAATCTGACAGCTATTAATTAGTATCAAAAAATATATTAATTATTATCAAATGATATTAAAAATTTATATTTTGAATAAAATAATTCGATTTTTATTTTTTGCTTTAATAAGTCCGACTCACATATCATTTTATGCGTAATAATGCGTAGATTAAAATGCAGTAATTTATTTTAGTGGTATTGTAAAAGATACAAAAGTTGTTTATAAAAATGTGAATTAAAAAATGTGAATTAAAACTTTTTTTTTTTTTTTTTTTCGCGTTAATATGGTCGACTCACATATCATTTATGCTAAATAGTGCGTTGGTTAAAATGGTGTAATTTATTTTATTGGTATCGTAAAAGATAAAAAGTTATTTATGATCGTGGTGCAGTCTTTGACAAGCCAAAAGGGATCGGAGGGACCCCCGGAGGTGGGAGGTGTGAATGCACCTGTCTGCTTGGGACCGGAGTTAAATGTGAGGGTTATTTATTTTTATTGGAAGCCTAAAAGATCAAACCCCATTCATGATTCAGGGGTGTCTGTTGTTCTTTGAAGCCATATATCAGTGTCTCACAGCTGGGTGCGCCATATCCGATATGGTGCGGCTATAAGCAGCGGGGAGTGTGTGATCCCATTCTAGTGTCTTAGCAATAGACACTTAACGAACGCTACCATGGGATGTTATAATCTTAGGATTGACCGACAACTGGTGTACACATTTGATGTTGATAAATGCACGGATGAAGAACTATTTGAACGTGTGATGCTCTACATTTTAGAACGCGACAAGCGACAGAGGGAAACCAACACTTTGCTATTATCGTTGTGCTACACAGACTTCTTAAGACTGGACC
>JAODUH010002272.1:0-12151 GCA_027564835.1 Typhlichthys subterraneus | reverse complement strand
CTCTCTCTCTCTCTCTCTCTCTCTCTCTCTCTCTCTCTCTCTCTCTCTCTCTCTCTCTCTCTCTCTCTTTCTTTCTCTCTCTCACAAACTGTCTGTCTGTGTTTTCCACAGCCGTTTGAGGCCAGTGACCTGCTGCTGGGTGTGAACTTCTCAAAAGTTCTGAGCAGTTTGGTGTCTCTGAACAAAGTCACGGCAGGTGAGACAAATATATGTACCAAAGAGTTTTGAATTATAGAAAGATGGAGCATTGTAATGCACTTCAATGGAGCAGAGATGGAAGCGCTTCTGGTCTCTTAAGTGGGCGTGTCACCAACAGTATTTTGCTATGGGGGCCCAGACATCTAAATCTACCATGCATGGCCTGAAACAACGTCAATTTACGCCAAAACAGATTGCTGCAGAAATGCCGTTGTGGCCTCAGATTGATCATAAGTACTTGGGAATTAATGTAGTATACTAAAAATACTCATTAACACTAGGGATGGCACTGATACGATACTAAGATTGGAAAGCGGTCCGATACTGACTTAAATAGCTGGATCGGTATCGGTGACAATAGGACAGTTGTAACCGATCCATGGGGCTGATCCAATTAATTAATTTACATGTGTAGGTCTACTGTCAAGCATCAGCCATGCCTAACCTACCCAGGCCACACTATCAGCAGCAGGTTTCTAAAATGCATCCAAGTCCTAAAATAGAGATTGGCTGTCATTTACTTTGCAATTTAACTTCAAACTTAATTTAACACTGGAATCGGATCGGTACTCGGTATCGGCCGATACCAAAAGTGCCGGTATCTGTACCATCCCATTGGAACGCTGGGTCGTTCTCGTCTGCATAAAGGGTGAAAGTCCCCCCTTACAAACATCTAATGCGGAAGTGCCATCCATTGGAACCTCTCTGTTAAATTATATTCTCTCTGTAATGTGTGTGTGTGTGTGTGTTGAAGTGTGAGGGGGAGCTGTATGAAAGACAGGGTCAGAGGATGTGCGTGGGTTCACACCCACTCACACACTACAGTAGTACTAATAGTGGCTGCTGCTTGACGGCGTGTATTTATACTCTGCCTCCTCGGTCAGATATTGGCGTGGGCAGTGACTCTGTGTGTGCACGATACTCCTCGGCCCACCGCATCAAGTCCTTCGAGTGTCTGTCCTCCCAGTCTTCTCTGTCCCGGTCCTCCAAGCTGCTGCAGAACCAGTTCAGGAGTCTGGTAAGACACGCACGCACACGCACACTCGTATGTGTTTGTAGTATAAAGAGTAGAGGTATAGTGGAATGGTTGGCAGGTTGTTGCCATTATATCTATCTACCAGCCAGTATCCAGGTGGGTAGTTCAGTTTGTGCCTTTGTTCAAAGTGCCTTTGTTTAGACAATCAGCCTAGTTGTGATTGGTTGAAGGTGGTCCAGTCACCTGACTCACAAGACCTCCTGGCTTTAAGGTTTTCAGTTGAGACTTCCCTGAATGAGATTATGCAGAGAGAAGCAAACTGTAGAGGCAGCGCTTTTTAAACCATTTTTCTACCAGAAAGTATAGGAAGTACAATATGAGTCACCACTTCCTAAAGCCCTGACTGCAGCTGTCGAAATATGATTGGCAAAGACAGGAAGGTGTCAGCTTAATTAAGAACATGTTAAGGCCGAACAGAATGGCAGTGGATGTCAGATAGTCGGAATGGTTCTGTCAGTTGACAGTTGAACCCGTGGAACATGGTTTCACCTTTTCCACTGGCTTGTCTAGTCTGCTGGCTGTAAATATTTATTTTATTTAGTTTTTGCTGTAAAGTCAGACATTTTCATTTGGGAGTCTATGGGGATTGGCTCCCTTTTGCAGCAAGCCTCAAGTCGTCATTCGAGAAACTGCGTATTTAGGCACTTCGGTCTATTTATTTCTCAGCACCGGAGGTTCCCCCTGGCCTCGCGACACCATCCTGATCTCGCAAGCTTCAGTTTGACTTCACCTGGAGAATCAGTCTGTCAGTGTGTTGCCAATCAGCGTTGTGCTGTTAGCCACGGGCGTGGTCCAGGCATGAGTTTAGGTGTGATGTAGGCGACTTGAACAACTCAAACGCCTAGATGACAGCATCGCTTTAATTATTAGAATTTATTAGAAGAGCAAAGGCTTTTCTTAATCGAAAATGATGTATGTTTTCACCCTTCTCACGACTTTTCTACTGCAAGAGTGGATAACAACAGACTGCTGGGTCACGGGTTCGTCCAATCACGTGCAAAGTATTTTTTTCGAAAGCGCCCGCCCTTTTCAAACTCTCCAAAAGGATGTATCTTAACAGACGCAGATATGTAGTGTGTCAGGGTAGGCTCCCCCTTGGTCTTAACTGAATCTGTCCGCGGTTCACAGGACATGTCTGAGAGCAGTGGGCAGCAGCTGTTGGTGAAGGCGCGCTTCAACTTCCAGCAGACCAATGAGGATGAGCTCACCTTCAACAAGGGTGACATCATCAACGTGACTCGTCAGGAGGACGGAGGCTGGTGGGAAGGCTCACATAACGGAAAGACAGGCTGGTTTCCAAGCAACTATGTCCGCGAGGTCAAAGGCTGTGGTGGGTACCCATGGCCTGGAGTCATTTGTCCAAGTGCACATTTTGGGGAATTATTAATTTTACATAATGTGTTCAAATGCAATGCTAATAATGTTGCTGTTAGTTCTTATTTAAGCCATTACAAATATTATTACTATTATAGTCATCGGGTAGGATGATGCAAGTATTTGTAAACTGTCTGAGGAGGCTTGTCTCTTAAAATGTCAAAGGTTTATTTTCTAAGTAGTAATATCTCGTATACCTTCCTCACAGACAAACAAGTGTCCCCCAAGTCGGGAACCCTTAAGAGCCCGCCCAAAGGCTTTGACACGAGCGCCATCAGCAAGACATACTACAACCTGGTAAGGACTCAGCTTGCCAGTGTTTTTAAATTGTTTGTTTAGCCCTTTCTCCTTTGCTTGGCTACATCCACCGTCCAGCCACATGTTCTAAGAGCTTTTGGAAAGTGGACATTGCAATGGATGTTTGGATATTTTAAAAATATAATCTTTCTTGTCTGTCAGGCCTTTTCATTACTTATCGCTTTTATTACATTATCTGCCTGTTGCTATGGGAACACAAACAAATCGGTGCAGACCGCACCACACAACACTCTATGGCACTGAAGGGAGATGTGTCAATTGTTTAGATCGAGTTTAAATATCCACAAGCTTTCCCCAAAACATGCTGAATATACCTTTAAGAGGGACTCTGAATTGCTTGAAGTAGTAATTCTAAATCTGAGGCTGCACTTACTTTGAAATGTACACTTTTAAGAAGTTAGTTGCTTTACTAAATCCCCAGCCTTTGCCTTATAGGTGTTGCAGAACATTCTAGAAACAGAGACTGAGTATTCCAAGGATCTCCAGAGCCTCCTGACCAACTACCTGCGATCTCTCCAGAGCACAGACAAGTAAGATCCCTTTCACGACTGCATACTCAGTGTGAAGACGACAAAACCACAAGTAGACTAGTCTCTTTATTTTTTTGGGAAACTTTACATTACTTGGGGAAACTTGTAGCACCGACATGGTAGGTTTATTTGAAAGTGATTACGTTAAAGACAAACCGGGAAGTTAAAAACAAGCAACATCAGTGCCTTGTCTGTAACTTCACCCTATGTATAGACCTTTTATGCTATGCCAACCATGTTTACTGCACTTTTTGAATCTATAATTCCTTATTAACAAATTATTTCCTTGCTCAGACTCAGCGGTTCAAATGTGGCTCTGATTCTGGGGAACCTGGAGGAGATCAGCACCTTCCAACAGATGGTCGTCCAATCTCTAGAGGAGTGCACCAAGTGAGTGTCTCTCAACCTGCTGTGCTTCACAGCAGCACCCGTACATGCAGTGTACGATTGGACATGGGGGCCCTCTAGTGTTGTACTGGGGTACTACATACATCTGTGATCATTCTCTTTTATTACATGCTTCATTAATTATATGTAGCCCATGAGTGGATCCACCTTCAAATGTCACACAACCCCACTTCCAGTGCTCAGGTGTCCCAGATTGTAGTACCTGTCAATCAGGCTCTCGGGTCTTTGTTGTCAGACTTCCAGAAAGCCAGCAGAGGGTTGGTGGTTTCTTCCTCAACCTAATGCCACAGATGAGGGCTCTTTACGTGGGTTACTGCTCCAACCACCCCTCCGGAGTCAACGTGCTCACCCAGCACAGGTAAGCACATACGTACAGGTATGTTCATTAGAGACCGATACGATACTGAGATTGGAAATCGGCAACCGGGTTTACGATGCAGTCTGCTAGAGGTTCGTCTGTCGCCATGCATGTGTTTGTGGACGTGTAACCAGGCTGTGTGTGTGGAGGTACAGGCTACGTAATCCCTTCTCCCAGCGGAAAAGAAGGGGGTCGAACTTTGAATCCGCATTCTATTTTGATATTCGTCAATTTGATTGGTCAGAAATTCTGCCATAGGAAAAGCGGCAACTCACCCTGCATATTTTCAGGAGAAGGGGCTGTAAGAGGAGCGTACAGCTACGTCATTTAAATGAAAAAATATGCTGCTGACTGAAAAGTAGCGAGAGCACACAGTCATGAAACGTATGTAGTCACATTACATTAGATGTCATATATAGCCCATGTTAGATTAGGTTTTATATATAGCCCATGTTACATTATGTTTTACAGAATTAGGAAAGCAATGTTCAAGTCTGATGTTTCCTTACCCAAACCCAGTCTCTTCCTCAGTCACAGTGAGGAATACAATTTAATTTAACACTGGAATCGGATCGGTACTCGGTATCGGCCGATACTCAAAGTGCAGGTATCTGAATCTGTATCGGGACTGAAAAAATTGGATCGTGCCATCTCTATTATTCATAATGTACTGTACCTGACTATAAACACTGATATTTTCTATGTGTATATTGGGATTCCATCTCCAACAGTATAATCAATGCAATTTATGGACAGCTCATAGTTCCTTAAGCCCCAGACATATTGGAAGAGATTAGCAGAGATTTTATTCAACGGCTTATAGCGACGACATGCAAAATAATGGTCGGCTACACGAAATGGACAGGTAATAGGATACAGAAGATAATGATATATTGTTGACCGAGATATTACATTTTTGGGTGGGGAATATAAAAGGATACCTACCTAGGCAACTAAAGCCTGGAATGCCCTTTAGCAACCAACCTTCAGATGCAAAACGACAGGGATGGGAAGGGGGAAAAAAATAATATGACCTAATAAGTTTTTCTTTAAATAAATAAGGGTGAATTTGAGTGATTCTTTTATGAGATAGAAATACCTATGTGAAAATGTTTTTGTTTAGCTCTAGTGTAAAACACTGATTCATGCTGTAATATATAATCTTATTAGTGAGAGGCACACAAAGAAATATGACTTTGCCCCGCTTCACGATTATCACATCACTTCCCGAAGAAAACTCCATTACGACTATTGTCCGGGGCTAATTATAACCAGACTGTTCCAGCTTGCCTCTTGCTGAGAAGAGATCTATTAGATTATATGTACAGATAAAACTAATTGTCTCGTTGAGACGCTGGGCATTACCTCACTAGGGTAAAAAAGTCCAGATTGTAAGAAGTACTTCCCTACTGACAAATTACAAAATTTAGTGTACGTTTTTGTGAATAATGTTTCCACGTTATTTGTTATAAGCATAAACAATTAACTGTCTGTCTGTGTCTGTCTGTCTGTCTCAAATCAAATCAAATTAAATCAAATCACATTTATTTATAGAGCACATTTAAAAACGAGTGTCAACCAAATACAACCAAGTACAATGCAATTACATTTTTTTTAAAATTACAAGCAAAGAACTAAACTGTGTCTGTCTGTCTGTCTGTCTGTCTGCAGTGAGGCATTAGGGGAGTTTATGGAGGGCAGGGGAGCTGTCAGTCCTGGCATCATCACCTTGACGACAGGCCTCAGCAAACCCTTCATGAGGCTGGACAAATACCCCACCTTGCTGAAGGAGTTGGAGAGACACATGGCGGTGTGTGTGTTTCTATACGTAAACACGCATGTGAATGTCTGCATGCTGACTAACATCTGACCCGACCCTCATCCTTCCAGGACAGCCATCCCGACGGGCCAGACATCCAGAAGTGTATGGCGTCATTCAAGAACTTGTCGGTGGGATGAGCACACCCGTCACGCTTTGATCTCCGTCAGAATATAGAAACCAGAGCCATGTGGAAGAGAGAGTCGCGTCACGTGGTTCACGGAGACGTAGAACAGTTCCATGAAGTGCCTGGTGTCGATATTGATAAATACAGATCCATAACTGCAATTTTTAGTAATGAGTGGTCAGTAAATCGATTTACATTTACAAATATAATTTATAGGGCACTTGTAGTATTTGCGGCTAACTTCCGGGGACTGTTTTGAGGTTCCACGAGCCGCCATTGCTGCTGTGGGGGGGGAAAAAAAAAAAACGGTTGACGCAACACTCTCTTCTACATGGCTCTGGTGGAAACCAGTGGGCCCAATGGGAGACCTCACTCTGTCTGTCTGTCTGTCTGTCTGTCTGCCAGGCTCAGTGTCAGGAGGTGCGGAAGCGCAAAGAGCTGGAGTTGCAGATTCTTACCGAGTCCATCAGGCTGTGGGAGGGAGATGACATCCGGACCCTGGGCTCCGTGCTCTACATGAGCCAGGCCATGGTCCACTGTCCCGGGGCAGAGGTACTGGCGGCAGATGCCCCCTCTTTCCACCACTACATTAGGGGTGTGCGAAAATATCGATACACCTGAGTGTCACGATATTATAGTTTACGATACTGTATCAATTCTCTACACCACGGTATCGATTAAAAAAAATGCACTTTTGTTTTTTAAAGGGACCATGTTCAAAATACATTAACCTCAAAAGAGAGGAAGAACAAGGTGCTTGTTACCAGATCATTTCCATCTGACGTCCCTGAGCAAGTTTACATGAGTGTTTATGTTATTGTTTGCAGTGGCGCCACACATTAGCGTTGCTCTGACAGTTTTCCACAAATTAGAAATCCCAATACATCGCCTTGGTTACAGTATCTCAATATTATCGAATCGTGGCCCCTGTATTGTGATACGTATCGTATCGTAAGATACTTGCCAATACAAAGCCCTACTCTACATTAGTTTGACCTTCAAAAGATTACGTGACAAAGACCTGTCTGGCCATTGTCCTGCCACAATTATTGGGCAAACAGTCAGTTTTTATATAAATATTAATGTAAAGAGAATGGCATAAAAGCCTTTATCATGCCTTTTTCTTTTTTACCATACGCTTACATTCTGCATGGGAGCAATTGTTCGCTAAGCGGCTGACCATGACTGTAGAATGATCCAGTTCTGTGTAAGATGCACAAACAGTTCATCAGCAGTGTGATACCTTGGTTGTACAGTATATACTGTACATGCATACTATTCTTAAAATGTCGCCTTTTGTCCAAACAGAAGCCCCTTTTTTTGCGATCCCCTCAGACACGCATTATGTATGACTGAGTCTTCTGTTGTGACTGAACAATGCCGTTTGAACAAATCCTCTGACTGTGGCATCTCCAGCCGAGAGTGACTGAGCAGCATCTTTCCTTAGCGAATGCTTTTGATTAAGACTGCACTCAGTAACTCTGCCCTGTGGCAGCCCTAGGCAATTGCCGATGACTACAGATGACTATGACGCTATTCCAACAGAGCTCCCTAGACAAAATGTTACCGGTGCCGCTGAGAAGCACAAGATGGACGTCTGGTTATGCCTCATTAGAATGCTGTTGCCCTGCGTTCACACTGTTAATTTTCAATGACGGCTGCCGATTTACAGTGAGAAGAGACAAGTAGCCGCTGTAAGCTAACTAGGCAATGGCGAAAATAGACTGGAGGTCTATTTTATCCAAATACTGAGTGATGCGACACGGTGACTACCAAAGGGAGAGCGAAGACAGCATAAAACGCGTTGCTAAAACAAACCACAAGCCAGGAACGCTGTTTTGGTGTCTGTGTGAATGCAGGGTTAGCTGAAGAGCGAAACCCAAACAAGGCTAAGCAAATCTCTCTCTCTCTCTCTTTAATCTCTCTCTGCCCCCCCCGTCTCTCGCTCTCTCTCTAGGAGAAGTTGGAGCGCTACCTCATGCTTTTCCCCCACGTACTGCTCATGCTGTCAGCCAGCCCCAGGATGAGTGGATTCATCTTCCAGGTCCGCCTCAAACATTTCTTCTCAGCCTCAAAGTCTTTACAATATCATTAAGGTCACAGCAGGCCGTAGCATGGCAGTACTGTAACATCCGGTAGTGCTAAACATAAAGCGTCAATGTCGCTTGTTAAATAGCACATGCGCTACATTCTAGACAGTAGGTGGCAGTAAAGGCCTCGATATACTTGCTTTTGTGCAACGCATACATGTAGACAAGCGGCTGCGTCAAGAAAGGAATTGTTCCTATACTTGTCTGCGTAACTTGCGTGTGCTTGTTACGTTTCATACATCCACGATAACTTGTATTTCCGGCCGGTCTGATTCGATCTAAGCCAGTTCATGCCAGCTGAACTAGGCTTGCCTAGTTTTGACTTGTTTAAGGTTTCACCATGTGCTGTTTATCCATACTTCTCTCCTTCAGGGGAAGCTGCCACTGGCTGGTATGACAGTTACTAGACTAGAAGACTGTGAGATGCAGAAAAATGCTTTTGAGCTGAATGGTAAGGCGCCTGGGTTATGGAGAGGCGTGTGTGTGTGTCTGTCTGTCTGTGTGTTTGTGTGTGTGTGTGATGAGGTAATACGAGTGTTAAGGTAATGTGTTTGTGTGTGAGATGGGTAACGTCTGTGATGGGTAATGTGTGTGTGTGTGTGTGTGTGTGTGTGTGTGTGTGTGTGTGTGTAGCGGCCCCATGCTGGAGCGTCCCCAGGTGGTGCATCATGGGTAATGTGTGTGTGCGTGTGTGTGTGCAGGCCCCATGCTGGAGCGTCCCCAGGTGGTGCATCATGGGTAATGTGTGTGTGTGTGTGTGCGCAGGCCCCATGCTGGAGCGTCTCCAGGTGTTGTGCAGCACCCAGCAGGACCTGCAGGACTGGCTGGAGCACCTGGCCCAGCAGACCAGGCACACAGGGAGCAGCCACAAGCCTCTCAGCGTGCCCTGCCACACGGTCAGGAGCACGCACACACACACACACACACGCATGCAGACACACACACACACAGAGAACGATACTTCTGTACCAAGTCGATGCCAAAATCCTGAAAACACAACGGTACTCGTTTTTTGTAGGTACCGTAGGTACTGGAGATCCAGCCTAGGCAGAGTACATCTGCAGCTCCGCCTCAAATCCTCCCAAAAAAACTGAGCAAGTAGCCTACTTTGCGTTCCGAGCAGATGATCAGAGAATAGTATTCACAAAAACCAGTATGCAAACGGTGCCTTAGAACTTTCCAGGAAAGCTTTACCGACTGAGTAGAAACTACCAAACAGTTCCGCTTTCGTCAGGTGACATCATGTGGTTCATTGTGGTTGGTTCAAGACCTGGCGAAAGTGAAACAAAATCAACCATTGCTTTTTCGCGTCGCGCTTGGCTCCGATCGGGATCTGGCGGAATGTTTACGCGATCTAGGAGCACTCTCGTGCGGGCACCGAGTCACGGAGGGAGCCCCGAGCAGTAAAGCAACAGACTTGTCATTCATTTCAATGAGCACCGGACATTAGACCATGCTCTGTACAGACATTACCGTAGCCTATATCATCCTCATGGCACACATACACTATCTCAAGCTCAGAGCGTTGTACGCTGAGACGTTGCCGTCACAGTAATTTTTCACCCCAGGCAGAAGAGCTGACAAATGACTTTATCTTTGACGGCAACGTCTCAGCGTACAACGTTATGAGCTTGAGACAGTATAACCAAGCTTTTAATAATATGTAACATAGTAGCTAGGCTACATATGCAGTTATTTTTATTCATTAATATATAACTGTGTGTGTGTGTGTGTGTGTAATATACATTTACATGTACATAGGCCAAACATAGATTGAGAACCACCACTCATGTCCCCACAGCTCCCATCGCACCCCCTGACTCCGTCCCGGCATGCCGAGGGAAGGGCGATGACTGTGACCCCCGCCTACCACACCCTGCCGCACCCCTCCTCCCACGGAAGCTCCCACAGCACACTGATGTGGGGCCCTCTGGAGCCCCCCAACACCCCCAAGCCCTGGAGCCTGAGCTGCCTGAGGCCTGCGGCCCCGCTGCGGCCCTCCGCTGCCCTCTGCTACAAGGAGGTTAGTCGGGGGGGGACAGACATCCGTGACTGGATGGCCAGCATTAGGCAGTCGGTTCCTTCCGGGTTAAAGGCAGGGTTATTCTTGAGAATGCTTGCTAACTTTGAGCTCAAATCAAAAAACACACTCCCTCAGAAGCCCTGCCACACACGTTGCCGTGCATTGCAAAGCCAAGTGGCGTTGTTGTTGTGAGCGGTGTTGAGTTCTATTTATGGAGCCATGGCTGTGTAGACCTACCAGATAATGTTTTTCGAAATGCGAGGAAGTATTTTTCGTGAATTTGGCAAAAATGTTATTAGTTTATTTTTTACCTTTTAAAGGTTAAAGTCAAAGTTGATATTTAATCTGTCCCTCTCTGTGTTGTAAGCTCCTCAGGAGAGAGTTAGGTTAACTCTCTCCTGTCAGTGCCATTGACCAGTGACACTGGCCTCTATGTGTATGTGACAATAAAAGCACATTTTTACCTTTCATGCTAACGCTCTTTCTCTTTTGTCCATGTTCTCCCTGCTCAGGACCTCAGTAAAAGTCCCAAGAGTGTAAAGAAACTGCTTCCCAAGCGCAAGCCAGAGAGGAAGCAGTCTGAGGAGGAGTTTGCGCTGAGGAAGAGTATGTTAAAAGATATTTAAGCAATAGTCAAAAGAATGGGACGTATTCTTATATTAGTAAAGTCTGGGATGAGTTTTTAATCGATGAAGAGCACCCCCTCTTATAAAAGACAAGATGATAAGTGGTCCTCTCTCCCATGAGTCTTTTGCATTTTATACATTTTCTTTAAACTGTCCACTACATATTATTATTATTATTTTATACTGTAATTTTTTTCCTCCAAAAAAGGTGAGCATGTGTATTTATCTGTGACACTGTTGTGAATGTAACACCCTGTTAGGGCAGGAGACCTTCTTTGTGATTGGTCCTTTTCAGCGTATGCCATTTGCTGACCTCAGCAAACGTGTGGCATAACTCCGCCCAGCTCCACAACATAATCCCCCTCTCCTTTACCTCCTCTGCTCCTCAGGTACGGCAGCCCTGGAAGAAGATGCCCAGATCCTGAAGGTTATTGAAGCCTACTGCACCAGTGCCAAAACCAGGCAGACGCTCAACTCCAGTAAGTCTGCACGTCGTGCACACACGCACACACACATACACACACACACACACACACCATAGATGAACTATATAATAACGCACACGCACATGCTCGTATACACACACACACGCCATACAACTATATAATAACGCACACAGGCACATACTCACACACACACAAACATCATAGAAGAACTATATAATAAAGCACACATGCACACGCATACACACACACATGCACACACACACACCATAGAACTATATAATAATGCACACGCATACACACACACACACATATGCACATGTAGACACATGCACGCACACACACACACACACACACAAAACAAAGCATAAGTAGTGCTGCAGTGGTCTCTCTCGTATACTATGTACCCCATCTACACACCGTGTGTGTGTGTGTGTGTGAATACCGTATCTCTGTATGTGTGTCCTGTTGTTCAGTGCCTCTTTAACACCGGCCTTCTGAGCTGATCCTGCTAACAACGTCTTCTCTGTCTCTCCCTTCCACTCTCTCTCTCGTCGGCATGGGCCGTCTCACCTTCCTTCATCCATTCACCTCTCCTCTCTCTCCACTGGTTGTGTGTGTATGGTTTGCTCTATCCCTCCATCACCCCTCCATCACCCCTCCATCATCCCTCCATCATTCCACTGCACCTGTTTTTGGGTGACGTTCTGTTATGATTTGTGCTGCGTATCTGGGGGGGGGGGGGGGGGGGGGGGGGGGGGGGGGGGGGGGGGGGGGGGGGGGGGGGGGGGGGGGGGGGGG
>JAODUH010002271.1:0-12151 GCA_027564835.1 Typhlichthys subterraneus | reverse complement strand
CTGCGTAAAAGAAAACATAGTTAAAGTCAACTGCTAGGTTTGATTATGAAAATGGTGTTGCATAGGAATTGCCTATAGTCATACTGTATATATGCAAGTTAACAAAGTCAGCTATTTTGTGTTTTATTATAAAATGTGTTAACAAAGTAGCGTGGCCCGCAAAGTTCTCTGACGTTTTCAATGTGGCCTCCAAGTGAAAATAATTGCCCACCCCTGCCTTAACACATAGGCATGTGTTAAGTCATGCAACAACACTGTTTAGTCGCAGTAGAACACTGCAGTTAGCATGGGTGTACATATGTACTCCCTGTATACATACAGAACAGATATCAGATTTAATTAACACATTTTGTGCAATATTGTTCTGAATGTGGTGCACGTAAAGTACAGTTAGCCATAAACACATGTGGGACTCAAACCCTGCAATTGAGTCTCATGCTCTACTACTGAGCTAGCCGTGCTACTGTACTCCTGACTCTCTCTCTCTCTCTCTCTCTCTCTCTCGATCTTATCTTGTTCGAGAGCAGGGTTACGGCCTGATCCGCAACATGCGTGTGTGTGTGTGAGATAGAGAGAGAGAGAGCCCTTCCTGGTAAAATAAAGGTTAAGAAAACAAATAAATAAATATAATTTACAATGTGCTCTCTATCTCTCACACACACACACACACACACCAAGCAAAGGAAATGAATAGTCTTTATCACAAGTTGTGGATCAGGCCATGACCATGTTCTCCATCCCCTCTCAACATCCTGTCTGAGCATGGAGGGCGAACGAGATAAGGAGAGAATTAGAGAGAGAGTTCAGAGAAAAGTGATGGAGGTAAAACAGAAAATCTCTGTCGATAGAGCATGAGCCATTTAATCTCAGGGTGGTGGGTGACGTGCGTTGATAATATTCATGGGCCACACTGGTATGAATGTTGCCTGTGCTAAATCTTGGACTAATAACAAACACCTTTGCCCCACCCAACACACTTAATACCAACAGAATTTAGTAAATAATTTCTGAAATGCAAAGCATATGATGACTAAGGCTATTTTATCATATATCTGTCAACAGACAATTTATAATCTTTGGACTTCATTTAGAAGACTTTAATATGACGTTAACACCTTATTTAATTATCACACTATCAATTCCATACGTATATAATCTATTTCCATGTGATACATGTCCATATGTCACCAATCCCAGTAAAGACAATTTAACACTGAGGAATATGTGTTTGTTGTGTGTGGCTGCCTAACCTTCATTAGAGAACATACATATTTTCACATACACAGTTTTCAGACTGTATGCACACAGGCACACACTTTATAGTTCACTCAAGTTATTTGGGCTTGTTCAGCAAACCCTGGAGTCTTGTTGAACATCCAAGCAGGGCAATAGAGTGGAGATAGGTTAGAGGCAGAGAAAGGGGCGAAGGAAAATACAAGGACAAAGAGATTGAAACGCATAAAAATAGAAAGGAACAGGTATGTTGAAAGATATCCGATATCTGTCTAATCTGCTCTCCCACTAAATTACCATATCTCACCATCGGCTCATCGGTTCCACCCAGGCGGATAAAACTCTGTGTCTCCATCAGTTTCTCTCTTCTCGGCAACTGTTAGATAAAGAGTTTCTGCTGAGCCATTGGTCAGTGTAACCATGCCTGAACATTTTGAGAGCGTCTGACGATAAAAGTGCCTATGTTCAAATAAGAATCATGTTTAATTTTTAGAAAACTAAAATAAACACATTCATTCACCTTGGTCAGCATGAACAGGACCACATTTTAAGTATGAAACCACATAATTTGGCTCTTACTTTGTACTTTATTCTCTTGAACAAATCTTCTCTTTTGACCTCTTTTCTAAGTGGTGTCTTCCTGTTGTCATGACGCAGTTCCCTGTCCCACTGGCTAGACAGAATAACCAAACACAGGCTGATGGCGAGACACTGATAGACTGCAGACTAAGATAGGAGATGTAACTGACATGCAACGCACAGACGGAAAAATCTGACGAGATAACAGGAAAATGTTTCGTGAGACTTGTGAGACAGTTTGGTTTTAGTTTCTTTTTCCAGATAAAAAAGATATAGGCACTTCATCTAACTTACTTACTGTACTACTTAGAGTAGATAGTAGATAGTAGCAGTAAATAGTAGCATGTACTGGCACATCACATTTTCATAGTACTTTATGTAAAGGTTGCTTGTTTTATAACATGTTGTATCTTTCAGGGCTTTCCTGTTCATTCTTGTATTAATAAACAATGTTTGGTCAGAAGACATTACCTCGACTCTGTTTTTCTATGAGGTCTATGAAATATTAAATAAACAAATATGGCATCAGTTACATGTTTAAGTCACAATACACGGTGAAACCATGATACAAAATATAATTGGACACAGGACATTCACACATTATGCAAGAGCAAGTCTCGATTACACGATATTCGAGAAGACACAGTTTGAGTTTCTACTTGAATTTAGGCAGTAAAAAAGTAACTGAAATGGAATGACGGAATTATTGCCATTGATGGCAGTTTGTGTCCCATTTCTTGTAAAATATATTTGCATATTTTTGACAAATGGGTTAGGAATCACTAAGAACATATTGCTATAGGGCTGGCAGTTGGGTGGCTGGTTATTTCCCCAAAAATTTGACAATTCTAACAAGACGGTTATTATAGGCATTTCATCTAAAAGGAGACTAAACCACTATGAAACAAACGGACAGAATCAGTTGTGTCCCCAAAATTAATTTAGTCAGCAGTGCTCAAAGAGGAACAGCTTATAGCTTGCACTAGAGGAAGGCATTTTTGAGACGAAATAAACACACTCCTACAAGCTCACACACACAAACACGCATGCACACACAAACACACACGCACGCACGCACGCACGCACGCAAACACACACACACACAGACACAACTCCCTTTTGAATGCTGTTGAAATTACTGTTTCATTGTTTATGGTGCTGTGGACTATCTGGGCCGTGTGAAGCAGTAAATATATGACAGAAGCTAGGTGTATGTTTTTTATATCCATAATCAAAGTTGGAGTTCTGAGCTCTGCTGTTCCTTCAGACATGTATAAAGTAGGCTAACACTGACGCTGAAGCACACATTGCTTAGCTGAGTGCTAAAGTGCATTGTTTGCACAGGTGTTATTTTTTTGGGGGTTAATGTGCCATTTATTAATACATTCCTGTAACATGTTATTTAATCACATCACAAAGCACATCTTTGCACATACACACACATAATCATAACATATTACCAAAATGGATGAGAGAGAGAGGGGACACAGTTAAAAGGTTGCCTAGCAACTGCTTTGCCTCAAAGTCAGCGAATTTCAAACAGAGGAAGGGATCCGGTGTTCTTGGGGACTAATTTTGATGTTACACACAGAAGTGTTCTGAACTGACAGTAGAGAGGCCAAACAAAGCTGTTTGTCTGCCTGAGCGACAGACACCTTTACACGCAAGTTACACGCACACACACACAGAGTTCTGTTACAACACCACTCTACCGTATATATAGGTAGCATGTTAACTATAAAGGGGGGCTGTGGTATTGAAAAGGCAGTAAGTCTAGCGACAGTCTCTCCAATTAGCTTTGAAGTGAATTGGTGAACGGAGAGCTCATGGCAATTACACCTCCATTATGGTAAACACCTGGCGCGGACAGACGCAGCCAAATGACTGTGTTTAGCTAACTCCACAACTGTTTAAGCTTTGTAATTACACGCACGCTGCTGATTATAGATGTAGTGGGCATGCAGGACTGCAGGCTTCACTCGTTTTTGCATCATGCTGAGCGCATCTGGTGCTGGTATTGTGTGCTGCTGGAGCATTGTTCTGTCATTTACTCTGTTTCACTAACCCCGGTGAAAAGAATACAAAACACACAAACGCCATTACATGGGCCTACTGTACGTACTGCATGCATAGATGGACGTGTGTGTAGGAGCTTTGTCTGACAGAACGATGTGCGTGCACACACACACGCACATGCACACAAACGTGCCAGAGCATTCGCTGTGGTGTACTGAACTCAGAATGAACCAGTTTAATGCAAACCGAGCTGAAAGCGCACATCTAGGTCGGCACACTGATTTCCCCTCATTGGCTAGTCAGTCAACCACCCAGGCAGCCAGGAATTTAGCTGTAACCATGTAGTCTGTCTGTCTTTTTTTGTGGAAACATTTCAGTGCAGTGTTTGGAAGTGAGTGGGCATTAGAAATTAGATTTGAGTCAGATTACCAAGGACCAAAAAGTTGCCCCAGAGGATAGACTGCTGCTTTATTATTATTATTGTTGTTGTCTCCTCTCCTCTCCTCTCCTCTAAACCAAAAACCAAAAACCATTGTCAAATAAATGTTGACAATCAGTCGAAATGCATCAATAAGTTCTTAAACATTGCCTTTGATGCTTACAAATGGACCAGGCTCTCATGAAGAAGACGTCGGGTGAGTGTATGTCACTTGTCTGCTCCCAGCTCGGGGGAGCTAGCCGGCTATTACTGGAAGTGAGTGGGGCACGTGTCCTAATTATTCTTACTGTTAATACTCTCGCAGTGCTATGAGGAACACTGCAGTGAGCATCTCCCTGCTCCGGCTGAGGGGACATTTGAGGTCAGGTGGGTAGTGTCATTTAACAGGTTTTACTTTTCCATTAGAGATTAAAGTCTAAGTAATATTCTGCAATCATGTCATCCATGTTGTGCTCAGCGCAGTGATAATACTATACAGAGGTAAATAAGATTCAATAAAACTCAATATCAGGAAACAGAAATGACGTGCGCTGCAGTGTGCAACCCAGCGCTGCACCCTGCGTGTGTTAGTGTGTGTGTGCACGTGCATGTGTTCGTGAGCTTGACAGACAGAGGGGGATGGGCTGTGAGGGGGAGGGAGAGACAGTGAAATAGAAGGTGGGAAATGAGCTGTGATTCAGTGTGTGTGTGTGTGTGGAGGTGCCACCTCTTCTCAATGCATCAGGACTTGTGCGAGGGTGACAGCCTGTGAGAGAACAGGAAACTGGGGAGACTGTGGAGGTGTTGTGTTGTGTGTGCGCGTGTATGTGCGTGTGCGTGTGTGTGTGTGTGTGTGTGTGGTATGAGTTATTCTAAGGAGTAATCAACTTCAACGCTACTATTGCAGAAATAAGATAATTACCGTTCAGGTAAAGCTGCTGTAGGTAGGATTTGAGAGTGGCAACTATAGCTAGCTAAAGATGAATGAGAGAGAATGATTTTGTAAATAAATTACCCAAAAACCTCTCCTCCTCCTCTGATCCCTCCCTCTGGAGCCTGTTGGTCTACGACCATTTACAAACCTGTTGCATGCATTCATTGGTTGATTCACAGGATAGGTGGATTCCTAGTAGCCTGGTGCAACGCTCCATTGCGAAGGGTTAACAGCTGTTTCCTGCTACTGAGCGTCGAAAATCGATTGATTTTGAAACTATAGGACAGCATTTAAGCAATCAGCATTGCTGCAACTGTTTTGATTGCCTCATCTAGCTCGACCACCATATAGAAACATGCTATGCTTCGATGTCATCTCACTAACCCACAGCCAGCAGGGTGGCTGTGAAAACGTTAACGTGAACAGTGTTTCCAGACTGTAATCTCAGCTAAATACATTTAGCTGAGAGCAATTGCCGGGCAGAGTCAGACTAGTGTAGTACCAATTAGGAAAAATATAACCTGACTTTTTGTAACATGAAGTTTTGCTGACATTACAGTCTAATTTTCTTGGGCTTTCATGGAGGTATATCAATATATTTTCACACACTGATTCATAAGTCTTCTAGACTTACACATGGTTATTCTTAATATATTGTATAGTTTGGATTTTAAGTGACATCTGAAACATATGAAAATGTATGCAAAACATGCATTCATCATATGGTGTTTATTTAATAACTCCATGAAATAACAATATTGTGATAAACTGGTATGAGTGTGACTGTTGAGTTTGTACCATCTTTGTCAAATTAACCAAGAATATACTCACATTCTGTTGTCTGTCTACTCTCTGTGTGCGTTTAAATATAATCATGTGTGTTCCTACATAGCCCTAGCTCCGTACATGGGAGCAGATACAAAATGGTGTGCACAACACTATCCCAGCCATGTTAATGTTAATGCTCAATTCAGGTGGCTGGGCTTCTGGGGAAGCTCTGGCAACAAAGCCAAATCTTTCTACAGGATAGCTGACTCCACCTTTAATTACAGGCCTATTCTTACACACTTGGAATATACTTGATAAAGGAATCTGGATGTTTTCTTGGCCTGAATGGCAATTTCAATAGATCCACCGTTGCAATTAGCTCTGAATGGTCCTTAGGTCATCGGAAATGTTCTCTGCCATTTCAATAAGCATTCAGCGGTGGTGCGAACACGCAACAGAGCTGTGATTAGAATGATTATTATGATTATGATGTAATTAGGTGTGCAGCTTAGTAAGAGACACACATCAAAGCCATGTCCAGCCGGAAAAACCAGAGCAGACGCTGTAAACCACACTGCCACAAAGCTAATGTCGTCACGGCAATCAGTAACCCTCAGAATGTTTGGAGTTATCTTGAAGTCCTGCAGCCATTCGTCAGCATGGTGTAAGTCTGTTTGTGAAACAGGAAGTATACCATTGAAAATAGAAATTCAATTCATTCAAATTGACACATTTAAAGCACATAAGCACACAATAATCTAAATATTCATTTAGTCTAGATTGCTGCATGTTAACTGCCAAAGATCTTTACTATTATATATTAAAAAATGTTTTTAAATAAATAAATAGTAAGTAAGTTACATTTACTCCTTTACTGTGCTTCAAACAACACAGTGTATATGAACACATCTATAATCTATACACATCTATAAACAGTTTGTTTATTAACATTTGTTGTGAAACCAAACATTTGACATCAACACTCAGCCATGGAATATGGAGAGTGCATGTAACAATAGCAAACAAGAACATTGAGAATGGAACCCAATTCTTGTTTATGACATTTATAATACATTCTATGAGGAAAATATTTAGTTGGCAGTGGGTGAAAGGTTGTGTATTCTTCTCCCTGCTATAGTCTGGGTAACCATGACGTGGTATAGGCTCCTTGTTAGGGCATCATAGCAGCAATACATGGGTGAAGGAATAGTGGCTTCTGGTAATTTGAGTTTATTCAAATGAATATTGCACCTGCGTGCAGATGTGTCTACACATGTTTATGATGTATTCCTTGAGGGTGTAATTCTACAGTGAAGTGCTGATTTAAATGAGCATTTCCCTTATAAAATCTTGGTGTGACGCACAGTACAGTATGTGCACGGTTCCCTGTTCCCTGACAGCCAATTATATATGTTTGGATTTGTATATGTGCAAACACGGCGGCTGGCTGCGTCTAAAGCAGCCCCTGATGTACGCTCCTGTACCATGATTCAATTATACACAGCCAGTGCTTTGCCTGAATATTAATCTGGGGGCCCAAACTTAATTTGTCTGGCGATAGGGGACACAACACAAGCCCATCTGGCTTGGCTAAATGGTGTGTGTGTGTGTGTGTGGGTGTGTGGGTGAGGGGATTGCTTCACTATTGTGAGACACATGATACCCTGTCACCCTGCTCTGAGGAAGACAGATCAGTTTGGTTAGCTCATGGCTAGCTCCGCGAACACACACACACGCGCACACACACACACACACACACACATCTCCCCAGAGACCCACAGGAGAAAATAGGGTTTAGAGAAACTGAATAATTGTTTGAATTAAACGGCCAGAAATAAGTCTGGGCGACACAGTCATCACAGGCTTATTTCAATATGTATAATTTATATAGAATACATGGTCCCTCTGGATGTAAAGACGGCTGTTAGTATTCTCGTCGGGGGGGGGGATAGATGTTAGGAATTACCATAAACTATGAACACATCACATTCCCAATGTAAATGTGATGGTTAATTTAAGCCAACATCCGTCACACAGTCTAGACACGTCTAATGCCTCGCATTTTTTTATAGCAAAGTGTTGACTTATTCTGATTCAAGTTAATTTATTTGCACCTGATTAAGAAAATATGGAACCAAAATATATATGTTTTTACTAAATACTACAGTATACAGTCATGGTTGTGAGATAACCTACTATCATTTAGATTTTAGCTGAAATTACATGAATAAGTATAGGCTATTCATAATTTTTATGAAAAACAATAACGCAGCCAACAGAACAAATATCATTATATGAAGACAATAGGCTTTATGCATAACCAATTTCTGCATTCTGTAAAATGGTACACATCGCTTCCGGTTAGTTGCTCTACGAGCTAAAATCTGCATTATTTTATGCCTCCAGGAACTAGAGATGTTTTCCTAGTCATTTAAACGAAAATTTGAACTTAGACTAGTCGACTAGTCTAGAAGTAAGAGAAAACTCAGAAAACTGTCAAAATGTATCTCAGTCTATAAGGCTAAATTGTGCTGTCAACTACCACTCCATTATTCACAAGCAGCGGGCCAAGTGCATTACGGTATGTAAATCAGTCGTCTGATAAAAAAAAAGCATGTCTTGTTGTTACAATACATCTGCAGATTAGCCAACAAGGAACAATATTTTCAGTCTAAACGTTGTCAGGTAAACAAACACGGTAAATTCCATTGAAATACCTACCGTATTGAGCATCCAGCTAAAAATACTGGGCACGGTGCCGGATAGCCGACATGACATTATTCGTTCGTACCAGTATGTAAACAATCTGGAGTATCATAGTCTGCCTGCTGTTACTGTACAGGAACATGTTTGTGATTGCTTAGCTTGTAGAATATCTGTTTGGCGTATTACTTTTAAATATACAGTTCTACGAGTGTCATTTTGTACTGTTATCAGCAGGACTCTTATAACTCGGCAGCACATACAGATATTCGTCCATTCTAAATATAACTTAGCAAGCATTGGTTATCAGTAATAATTATTTTTCCAAATGTGCACTGATTACGTTATGTTATCTGATTACCCAGAAGTGAATACTAATTTAGTCATCACTTTCTCCGATAATGTGACGTTCGACATAGAGCCTTTTAAACTCGATTGTATGTATATAGTTCCTGTTCTATAGCAGGGGTGGGCAATATTTTTCACTGGGGTACTAGATTGAAAATGTTAGCTAGTCATTACTTTTTTAACCAACATGCAAAAAAAAAAAATAAATAAATAACACAAAATCGCTAACCTCTTTAACTTGCATATTACATGCCCATTATGCATATTTCTATGCAACACCATATTTATAATAAAACGTAATAGTTCACTTTAACAATGTGTGTTGTTGTTTTTTTTTTGGCACAGCAGTAAACCAAGTACTGTATTCTGCAGAGCTCTTCAAGTCATTTTATGTTGTATTAATATTTATTAAACGTTAAATGTTAGATGTACCCTGTGCCTGACTTTGCCCAGGTCTGCTCTATAGGGTTATATCTTGCGTTGCCCAGCAACACATTTCATGTTGATACAACTCCATGGTACAAACACACTGCTATATCATATCCCAACAGCCGCTGCTGTGGCACTATAGTGTGGCAGGTGGACTGAGGAGAACCCCCCGTCTCTTGTGAAGGTCACTGGGGAGGGGGGAGGGGGGTGTCCTGCCCCTCCCTGTCATTGCCTTAGTCCCCACAGTCCCTGGGGACGCACAGGAGCTGGGCCCCAGGCGTGACCTGGCCCTGACCTGGCAGAGTGCACGTGACCTTTGAACGCTGCGCACGAGCTCGGGGTCAACGGCAGGGGCCGCCAGGAGAGGGGGGGCGGGGCAAAGAGAACTGCAGAGAGAGAGAGAGAGAGAGAGAGAGAAAGAGAGAGCGAGAGTGGAATGAAATGACCAGGGTAAGAAGGATCAACAGAGAGAGAGAGAGAGGGGGAAAGAGAGAGAGACATAGCACACACACATGCACGGAAAGAATGTGTGTGTGTGTGTATGTGTGTGCGCACACACACGCGCTGGATGACTTCCAGTTTGAGAGAATAAAAACGTGTGTGTGTGTGTGCATGTGCTTGCTTTGTTCGTCAGAAGCAACAGCTCCGGGCAGAAGGGAGATAATCCAGAGCACGCACGCACGCACGCACGCACGCACACACACACACACACACAGTTTACGGTTAAGTTTAAGGATTGAGATATGACACGTCCATCATATTTACATTTAGTGTCCTCTACCATAACACAAAATACACACACAAATATTATTACCTTATTTCTATTCATTTGAGTCAGTCAAATGAACAGAAATAACAAATAAAAAAACAAAGTTTCCCTTTATCTAAATCTGTTTTTCCCCTCCGTGTGATTTCAGCCATCACACTAACTGTGTATGATGTTTTACGTTACAGCTCGTTTTACGTTACACATCTAGACGTTTCATTTGCTCTCCCACACAAACACTCATGTTTTCAGTGCAGGACCTTTGGAGTCAGAGACGGCTCTATATCAGCTGAACCTACAGTGTATGGCTCTTGTAATAACAAGCAGCACAACACCTGCATGTTAACTCCAACACCTTGCTGTTTCCCTTGGCTCTAAGGTGGGTGTGAAAACAAACTGGGTTTAATTAGTGGGTACGGCAATCGCTCTCCATTCACGTTAGTACCACTACAAGAGCAGACACAGGCATATACAGTAGGTGGATTTAACTAAAACAGTATGTAGCCTCTCCTGCTTCGCTTCAGAGGCTTCCGGAAGATCAAACAGCGTAAATTAATGCTATAAGAGCCACTAAACATATGTTTGTACAATAGGCCTATACTGTGGGTTAGATTCACCTTCCCTCACTCCACACAGGCTAACTCTATGACTGTACATAGATATTGCCATCAAGGAAAAGGAATACATCAAGGCATTGTTAGCAATTCTGATCAATAGCATAAACCATTAGAACACAAACATATGCCGTAATGGTCATGTTTCCACACAGACAGATCAATAGCTTGGTCAGTCTGACAGACAGGAGGATGAATGGCGAGGGCTGGTATCACGGCTCAGCGTCAGCAGTTCAGAAATCAATCACATCAATCTACGTGAGTAAAAGGTTTTGTAAATAGATCTGGTTTTAATTGAGATATCTATCATGCTATAATGCTGATGATTATGGGGAATTTTATTGTGTTTTTTTTTGGGGGGGGGGTGGGGTTATGTACTGTCAAACTAACAAACTAATGTCTTATTTTTGAAAACATTTGCTCTTACAGGTTAATAAATAAATAATATTCTCACAGATAAAAAAAAAAAAGCAACCCAACGGAGGGAATAATTTGACAACAATCTCTAACTTCTTTAGAGACGTGGAATAATAATAATAAAACAAATATATAAACTAAAAATACCTTCAAAAAGTCGCTTACAGATATTTGCTGTTACCAAGATGACCAAACTCTACTTCAGCATCATGTTCCAGAAGGACTACTGGAATCTCTCCACTGATACAAACCCCACTACACTAGATACGACCCAGTTAAACCCGGGTTATTCAATTATCTCCACTCCTTGAATGCTGTACCCAATGGGAAGGTGCTTTAACCCTGCTGTGGGTACAGCCATTTGTGTACGCTTCAGCTACCAGGTGCACTGGCTGCAGTATTCCTCCACACTGAAGTGTGCCGTTGGTGCCTCTCTCCGCATGATAATGTGGCTGACAGCCTCCCACTGCCTCAACAGGAAGAGGAATTGTCTTTGTCTGGATGCCCTGGTGTCACAGAAGGAGCCTTGGACTCTCTCGCTCTGTCTCTCTCTCTCTTTGTCTGTTTCTCTCTCTCTCTGTCTCTCTCTCTCTCTGTTTCTCTCTCTCTCTCTGTCTGTTTCTCTCTCTCTCTGTCTGTTTCTCTCTCTCTCTCTCTGTCTGTTTCTCTCTCTCTCTGTTTCTCTCTCTCTCTCTCTCTTTCTCTCTGTCTGTTTCTCTCTCTCTCTCTCTCTGTCTGTTTCTCTGTCTCTCTCTCTCTCTCTCTCTCTGTCTGTTTCTCTGTCTCTCTCTCTCTCTCTCTCTCTGTCTGTTTCTCTCTCTCTCTCTGTCTTTCTCTGTCTCTCTCTCTCTCTCTCTCTCTCTGTCTGTTTCTCTTTCTCTCTCTCTGTCTGTTTCTCTCTCTCTCTCTCTCTAGATCGGAAGAGC
>JAODUH010002270.1:0-35164 GCA_027564835.1 Typhlichthys subterraneus | reverse complement strand
TGTGTGTGTGTGTGGTGTGGCTAACAATACGTGATACGTGTGTGATGGGGGGGGGGGGGGGGTGCTCCTAATACTAATAAACAAGATGACTAGGTCAATGCAGGTGGGGGTGGGGGGGGTATGAGTAAGTGGAAAATATCCTTGCATTTTCCAGTGAGATGCGTGCACACACGGACAAACCACCCTGCTGTCCCATCTGTAGAGTAGACTACACACTCCTGATTTCAAAGAAGAGGAAGGGGCTAAGCTATGAAGGGGGACAGTTGATACTATTAGCATTGTGCAGTTGATAGTATTTGCAGGTGTGCAGAGGCGGGAGGGCTTATTGGGGAGGGTTGGTCAGTGGTTGTATGGCTGAAGGCCTTTTTAATAACTGTGTCAGAGGGAAACGAGAGCATATCCACACTGGCATGGAAATGGAAAGTATTGAGAGAACACAACTGTGTTGTAAAGACAGCATCTATGAGGAATCATTTATGTATCATGCTGCCTAAAACTACAAATGTTATCTTCAGTATGAAGCGCTCATTATTCATGGTGTGACCTTGTAATGGATGCAGTGCAGCAACACATTCTTGGACCTGACAGCTCCAAGTGTTATTTTGCTAAGGCTTCTGTTAGGTATAGTGTTTTCATAAATAACACATCCTGGAATAATGTTATGGCAACTGGATGAACTTGACCCGAACTGTAAGCTCAGGCACTCACAGTCAAAACAGCGATGTCTGCAATTTATTTGTAGATGCTATTTGAAGTGGGAAATGCTTACTGCAATGTTTTCAGTAAAAACATCACTAGTTTATAATAAAAATAAAAAAGTGTTTTTGTGCTCTAGAAGATCAGCTGTTATTTTTTTTTAACGTGGCTTTATTTAGTTTCCACATTGCTCGAGATAAACAAAGATGTTCCTTCGCATGTGTTTAGATTGAAATGCTTTTACATTCCATTTAAGGCTCAGTTTGAAAGGCACCTGGGCTCACAGTGGAGAGATGTGAAAATGTCTCCTGGGAATAAATTGGAGGACCAAAAAAAAGAATGAAAGGCAACAACTTGTCTTTTGAATTGCAAGATAAACATATGGAGAGATGATCTCATTCTAACGCTCAGGCATAAGCTAGTATCATCCTCTGCATTTAGAATAATGCCGTCAGATAAAGAACATTAGATCACAGAACTACATGTGCATTTTGTAATCCCTGTCAAATATATTTGACGGTACATCAGTTAGACCTATATGGCAAATGGGCTGCATTTATACAGCGCTTTTCCAACCTTCCGGCAACTTAACGTGCTGTTCAGTATTGCCTCACGCAGTCACCGATTCACACATGCATTCACACACCAATGGTGATGACAGCCAGGTAAGGCGCCACCTGACCACCGGGAGCGGTTAGGGTCAGGTGTCTTGCTCAGCTCGACGCTTGGCAAGGAGTTAGCCGGGATCGAACCGGGATCAGCTGCCGCCGCCGCCGCGCTTTACTCGCTGTGCCACTGCCTACAATAATATACAGTATAGTACGTACTAAAGACTATATGTCTATGTACTAGAGACAAGTTTTACTTCAAAGATTCTAGAGGCAGTCACATCAATAAGTTGTTTAGTATGCCGCCATCATCACACCATCTAACATGGCGCTTAACCACCTGTCAGACCTTCAGGGACAAATCTCTAAATGTAGGCCTCCTACTATAACCAATCATTGTGTGCACATAGGTTATTATTAGGGAAAAGAATATAGTGATGATAACAGATAGTAAGTCACAGCTATAGAGGGTAGTGCTTAAATAAGGACTATTGTTTCGTACCTAGAGCGCAAATAATTGGGGCTATTATAGGGTTCACAGGCAGACCTGTTAAGGCGCTCAACAGATAAATTAGCTCATTCTGGCATCCAGAGTCTTTGTTGTCGCTACCACCTGAGGCAATTTAAACAGCACTTTCTTTGCGGTGTTATCACATTTTGCTTAAACATTTGGGAATAACTAGGAATAATAACAGCAAAAATAAATAAAGCAAATTAAAAGCACAAGATTGTAGCAGGCGTGAGATAATGTAATGTGATGAAAAATATTCATTTGCAAATCTGATTCTGTAATTATCACCATCTGGTCTGCGTGTGAATCATTTAGGAGCTACAGAGAGAAGCTTTTTCCTACCATTGGTGATCAAGGGAAGCTGTATTAAGTATGTTCTTCACACACGGACATGATTTGCATGTTTATGGCGAAGCCTTCATGTTATTATCAATAAACTCTCTTCTAACCATAGAACTATAGCTTCCAATACAGGGAGTACTTGAGCTTTACCACAAACACAGGCAGGGTTAAAGGATCAAATGAGGAATTATCATAGGATCACCTTTCAACTTTGACCCTGCTTTACTTTTATAGCAGTGTGTACAAGGCAAAGGCTTCATTCATAGTAGACAGTGACACTGTTAACATGTTAAATCAGCAGTGTTGGTCAAGTAACTCAGGCATAGTAATACGTTACTATTAACTTATTACGCCTTCAAAAAGTAATGATATTACTTTACTTATTACTGGGTATTAAAAGTAATTAGTTATGTTACTTACATTACTATATTACTTTTTTACAATCACTACCCTGCCTCGTCCCTTCTGAAAAATGCTTCAGCTAATTTTAAAATGTATTGGAACAATAATGAACCTTAGGGTTCAACAATCAGCCAAAGTTAAAACATTGCAGCCTCTCAAGCCAGATTGGACAGGTTGATTTAATTAGCCTATCCTATTAACCTTTGCTAGGACCAGCTAATAAATAAAGGCACGTCTTCATAAGTCTAGCGGGGGAAATCTCGTTGTTGTTAACGCAGTAATGCAGCATTACTTGGATTAGTAATTGTAATATTAGTACCGTTTTGGAGAGTGATTTGTTACACTACTAGTTACTGAAAAAAGCTATAATATTACAGTAACTAGCAACGAGTAACTACAATAGTTACTGCCCAACAATGCCAATCAGATACAGCATAATATGTTCACCCTTACTGTCACATGGTCACTTAAAGTAAAGTTACACAGATGAGCTTGTACCAGTAGCATTACATATTGCTATGATTATTATCTATTGGTGCAGTCGGTTTCTCCAACAATTGACCACAGATGACTTTCTCCAACCACAGCTGCGTTGCAAATGGGTGAGTAAATGTTTCGGAGGCAGAATAAGTCGGGGGCGATCAGGGTGCAATTACAGATGATTATGGCCGGGCAGAGCTCCAAATTAGTCCTGCCGTCCTAATGAGCGGAGGCTGGCACGGCCTGAATTAGCCGCTCGTCTGGCCCCCGCCATGCCACTCTGTCAGACGGACCCTCCTCCTGAAAGACGCGACGACAAGCGTGTGTGGGACGCACTCGGCACTCGCCCTCACCCGGGCAACGGGGACCCTGTTTTTTTTGCGGGCCACGGGATTATAGGCGCCGGAGCATGCTAGGCACTGTGCCTTGCCACCCCGCCACTTCTTCATTAAACCTGACTAAAAATATACCACCTCCACCCCCCGCTACCCTGTTCTCAAAGGCTCACACCACACTATACATCACTGAAACAACTCGCTGTTATTAACACATACAGCGTTGTTATTAACATAATTTTTTACTTCCTCCGTTATGTAAGTCAGTGGTATGAGGGTAAAGATTAATATTAATGCTAATAGTATTCAGCAAATCACTATTTATTACACCCATTCTGCCTTGCACAGTATTATTTATAAGTGTGCGAATGCTATTGACTCTAACCTTACAATTTAAATTCACATGGTTGCTAATACACGCTTTTCGAGATGGATTTGAGGTAGGTTCCTTTTTTCTCAGGGGCATATGGTAAGCCAAGAAACAAATAGTGTTTCGCAAATGTCAAGAGAGATGTATCTGTGCTGCTCAGCAGTAAACGAAGATAAGCCTCACACTGACTGCACCTACTGCAAAACACATAATGAAATGGCTAGTAAATGAGGGACAGTCGATTAATAGAACTCAAATTGAGCAGGGAAGCTGAAAAGAAAGCTCAAATGATTTGAATAAACAGATAATTTGCAATTGGCATTTGTGTTGTACCAATGACAGCAGCAAGATATGACTTACTTAGATAACACGAGTATTTTTGAAGTTTTGAGGTAGAAATTGAACCCCTTGAGGGACAAAACTGCTTTGCCTACATAATATGTGAATATATTTACACAATAAAATGATACATGGGCTACTATGGATTTTGAATGACTAACTTGCATAATTAGGCTTCTCTCTCTAGGCAATAGAACATCAATAGAATACATTACTTTCCATAATGAATCATTGGAATTAATCATCAAGAGACTTGCAACATATTTATGTTTGTGGTTATTGGTTGGCTCTAATGTGAAGATCTTGAAATGAATAACTAGTTATGTAAGAAACACTAGAATCTACTATCTCATACTTAGAAGAATAATCTATGGTTTACTGCAGTTACTATCCTTTAGTGACTGGACCATAGATAGAGATGTTTATTGGCAAAAGGAAGAATGCATATGGCATAAATAAAAGATAATGGACCACACAATACAAAAAATGTTCACCATTTGCAATAACTCTGTTTGACTTTTCAATATAATATAATGGGTGAATAATAACTTATAGGCTAAAATCAATGAATGCGTATCTCAATCTTGCAATACATAATAATCTGTATTGTATTAGTGCAAACGTGGTAAAATGCATTATGTTCATTAACACGTGATCAAGTGTTGAATCATTAACTCTGTTGAAGCCACACACGTTTGATTTTGTTGACATGATCTGACGTGACAATTAACCACGACGAAAGTAGGCTAAACCTTATAGTTGGGCTCATATAAACCACATTATGACAGTTGAATGCTTACAGGTCGACTATAGGCTAAAGCTTAATATTGTACAATTAAATGGTGTGTTGAATATTATTGTCACTCCAATGCGTGCTGATTAAGATTCATGTAAAACTAGGCAAATAAGTCATACGAAAATAACCGCTGGTTAACTTTGTCAGTTAAAAACAACAAGACGACCTGCAAAACAGTTTGCAATACAATCGTATCCTAACTGTATGACATATCTGACATAAAGCCGATAGGATTCTTCCCTGCACATTTCGACACACACGTATCATTTAACTCCAACACGTGCTAGTCTAGTCTACCAGATTCCACAGACAGCACTATTTGCGCCGAGGAAGAAGCGTACAGCCTGTAAAGCGGCACTGCGGCATCACCGTATCACTGCGCCCGGTCCCTTTCTCCGGGATCCTGAAGCACGGATTGGGAGCGGAGATACCCTATGGTTCCTTGCGGGATTTATTTGTCAGCGCAATTTTGTCTCTTGTTTTGTCTTCTAATGACCTTTCGTTCCCGGAGGCCTGCAACTTGTCCGGACGCTCCCCACTTGCAAGGGTTTGCATTTCTTGGTTTTGCATGACGTGTCTTGGAGCAAAAGAGGTTCGCTTTGTGTGTTAGTGGAAATTAAGCGGAGCTGGAACAGGAGGCAGTGCCAGTCGCTGTTGTGGGCTGGACTGGACACAGAGCGTGAGATCTCCTGACAGTGAAGCAGACAAAAAAGGACTGTACGAAGGCAGGGAAAGAGTGATCTGTAGGAGAGGATCTAGAAAGGGGAGAGGCAGTGCCACATTTGGGATTTTAATTGGGTTTGGAAAGCTATGTTGTGTGTGTAATTAGATTGAGTGCTGTCACAGGGCATCAGGTTAAAGGGATAGGTGGTGATGATTATGAAAAAAGGCCCACCACCGTTATTATTGGAAAGCATTACTACACAGCGGCATTGAAGATATTTTGGATAGTTGTAGCATAAATGGGCTTGGGCTGCTGGCATGTTGGATGTGGCTTTGTTGTGAGATGAGGCAATTTTTAAAAATGCTCCTGATTTAATTATTCATAGCTGCAACATTCACCACTTGCGAGATGTAGCAAAGTATTAATTTGCCTTTGAAAATGTACACCCTGTATTCAATGAGATAATGTAAAGTTGAAGACGGTGGTTGACAATGACAGATGGGTTTTGGCTGGTCTGGTGTGGTGATGAGAAAAAAAAGGTGTGTTCTTGTATGTGAAACGCGTTTGGGGACGCTTTAGAAACGATTTGGCATGCTTGCAGTTTGGTTGAACCGTTTCCCTTTCAAACAGGATATCATTTGTGTGATGTCATGGCAGAGAATTTGTATGTTGGACACACATAGGACCTATATATGTTCTACAGACTACAGTGTGAGTGCCTGAGTGAGCACATACTGTAGGCCTACAGCATAGTCTGTTCTTAGAAGTAGAAACAAGCAGTTCAAAGTAGGATCCCATTATCTGAGGAATAATGTTATGACTGTAGTGCTCTTAATATATGACTTACCTTTCTATAGTTAAGTGTGTGGTGGTATTTCTCTGAGGCTCTTGACACCTGTCAAGGAAATTTTCTTTTTTTAAATTATACCTAATGGACTATTCAAATGTAGTAGTGAAATTCGTTTTTGTTAGTGTATGATGGCAATGATTAAAATGTTGGAATTTCTTGCGAGAAGGAAATATTGTGAATTTAGACCACTGTAACTCAAAATTAGGTTTATCTTTAGGCTAGTTTTGAGGTTTGAGCATGTTACATACGGCAATTACAAATCACTTTATCTGAAGAAAGCTTACATGAGTTAGAAAAAAAACATACTGTATGTTACATACTAGGCTATAATTAGTAAGTCATGTTTCAATATGCGTCTGTGTAGAAATAGGAATTTAGAAAAACAATGCAATTTGCAAACAAGGAATGGTTAGAGCAATGCTTTTCATTTATGCTTTATTTGTTAAACACAATTAAAAGCATTGCTGGTGTTGGAATAGCCACAAACGCATTATTATATTAAATGTATGTTAAGAGCATATAAACAGTAGGCAGCAAGTATAAGAAAGTTTGATTGAAGAGGGTAGTACATACACTTTACATGTCTAACCCCTCTGAAAGGGCAATGCCTTTTAATACCGTTTCTCTTGACCTGTTACTCTGCAATCTAATGACAATATAGCCTATAGTCAGTACATAGACATGGCTGAGCGCAGTCCTAATGAAACATTTATCTTACACATAGCGTGTTAGCTGTTTTCATGACACATCCACCACATTGGAAGCAGTGACTCATTGATTAAATGTACAGTAGAACATGCTGAATATACACACTCTCTCCCTCTCTTGTCTCATAGGGGGTTTAGCTGACTGGCTGAAGAACAGGCGCTTCTATTACTAAGAAACATGTGGCTTCACACGACCATCTCACCATGGAGCATCACTGACCAGACCTTTTCTTCAACTTGAGAGGCGTTGATTATAATGTTCCAGTGCATTTTACACTTCTGCCAGTGGATTTGAATGACATAACACCGTGGATATTAGCCTGGCGCCCAGCATGTTCTAGGGGCCCGGGTGCTTTTGCCCGTTCCCTGGACAAGGCTTCATCTGTTGGATAGTACGCACTTGCGTTGGATGGCATGTGCTGACGTCGGCGTACACCTGGACACTGCGGAAATTCTCCCCGCTGCATTCTTGTCCCTCGGCCCACCTCGAGTCTACGTCTGAGGCAGGGTCTCGTCCAGGGTCCCCACCTCCCCCCCCCCCACCCCACCCCCTCAGAAAGGACATGGACGGCGGCCCGTGCTCCGGCGTCATCCGCAAAAAGAGGAAGTCGAGATCCGAGAGGGACCGGGGCCGGCGACCCAGAGGCGTCCGGAAGAGCCAGCAGCAGCACACGAGGGGCTCGGTCCCGCGCTACTCGTCCGATTCAGAGCGCGAGGTGGGCAGGAAGCCCTCCGCTTCCACCCGGCCCCGGCCGCCACGGAGGAAGCGCAGGGAGTCCAGCTCCGCCGAGGAGGACGTCATTGATGGCTTCTCCATCACGGGCTTCGTCACACTGGAGGCGTTGGAGGTGAGTCCTGGGTGGGTGGAGCGGGGGTAGGTTGATTCTTAAAGGTGGAGGGGGAGAAGCTTGTGGATAGATGAACCCGAACCCTAAACAAAAACACCTCTCCCTTCAATGCCATATAGGATGCTCCGCCCCCCACATTGGAAACGCATTGCCATGGCTAGCATATTGTTGTGTGATGCGGTCTGCACCACTGTCTATACTGTGTGTTCCCATTCAGAGGCACAAACGCCTGATCCAAATTCTTTCCACTCAAGCACAGAACAGCTAACACAGTCACTGAATTTGACAGTGTATTGGCTTACAAATGCTGTCTCTACCCGTTTCCCAGTTCTGTCATCGGTGTCTCTTTGTTAAAGCTATTGAGATTTGTTTGAGTGTGATTGCTATGGCAATCATGCTGCTGTTGTTGTTGTTATTATTATGGTATAATGTGACATGCAGTGTTTATCTCTCCATGTGGAGTCCTCGTTCATTTCCATGCATTGGGTGCTTTTCTGAGCTGCGTTTCACCTAGGCATGCACAATATAACAAATCGGTATCGTTATCGCAATATCACGTTGCACAATAACATATCGAAAATGTGCCAGGAAGTGCAATATTCCGTTTATTTTGTGGAGAGATGCGTTTGCTCGCTGTTTGATGTGTGGCTGAGGAAGCTAATGACATAATACAGGTTGAAGAGGAAACATAAGTGGCCAAAAAGAATGCCTCCTCGGTAGCTTGGAATTACTGTCCAATATGAACGTGGTGTTTTGATATGTTATGAATATATTTTGATGCATTTTCCCATAACCTCTGTGTTTTTACTTATGTTTAAAAATATCAATATCACATTTGATCAATATCGTGCACCCCTAGTTTCAACAGATGTGGCTTTCTGTGTGCCGTGGCAGCCACATATCCGTCTATGCCAGAGAGAGGTTGCTGTGTGCCCTGCTCTGGATTTGTTTTCACCAGCGTGCCAGACAGAAGATTTAGCCCAGATCGGGGATGGGCAGCTATAATCAGTGTGGCTATCTGCTGTGGCGGTGTACGCTAATATGGAAATGGCCCCGGTCCATTGGGCAGCAGTCGATACAAACTGAACAAGTGTTGCACACATCGTACATCTTTGTTTTAGAATGAGCTCAAGCCTGGGACAATGCAGGGATGTGACTTAGGAGTCGTTTGAGTTGGTTGTATCACACACATACAGTTTACATATCAGGAGTTGGGACATCTGCCCATAATCCTTCAGAGAAAACATAATAATATACAAGAAAATACAGCCTTGTTGGCATCTTGAGGCATTTTTATAGTTTAGCCTGATATTATTTTGTGTGTGTGTGCGACGCGTGCATGTAGCGTGTGTGCGTGTGTGTGTCAAAGGTCAGGCTATAAGGGTTCTTTTAGGAATGACACAATCCCATGTTAGCTTTGTAACATTGGTGGTATGACAGTAGCCTCCTGCCGTAGCTCCCTATGGTACCATTAGTGTCCTTGTGGTTACACTTTCTATTTCTCATGCTTGCGCTGTGAAGTTCGATGTCACCTGGAATGGACCGAACCCAAGCCCCGCCTCTTTTCGCCCTGTCATCTAATAACTGTTCAAAAAGATTGGAAACTGAGAGGAACTCTGTCAGTGGTCTGATTCCCTGTTATAGTCAACTCAGCATCATACAATAAAATAATTACATTGTGATACTATGTTGTTTTGTCCATCTTAGTTACAGTAACTAAGGGGCTTGGGATCAGTCAATTACACTGCCTGTCAACAACCCTTCTGCTAGGGTTTGTTTTTCTATTTTTGCTTCGTGTGGACCCCTTGCTGCTGTTCGGTGTACAGCTGTGTTCACAGGTCCCCAAAAGCTAGGTTAGAGATATTTCTATATCTCTGCGTCTGTTCAGATAGAGCAAGGAGATAGCTCACTGAGTAAACCCGTGAAGGAATGAGATATCATGCATGCTTTTTTTTTTTTTTTTACACATTTCTATAAATGAAAATAAATATCATGCTGACTGTTGATATACGCATCTACGCAGATGAAATATTTGAGAAGCCTATAATTATTTAGTTAGAGATTAATACACAGCAATATAAACCATTTTATGGGTGTATTACTTTAAAAATAATAAGGTTCCAGCATTTAAAAATAAAAGCGGAGTAATAACAGATTACATTGCGTTATCAATAGAATCCTGTTGATTTACACAGCGCTTTATAAACATGTTTCAAATAAAGGGGGTTTACAGACCAATAAAAACGTGCATTTAAAGATAACAAAACAAAGGAATGGGGCTAAGCTTTGGGTTTACGTGTGTTTGCATGTGTGTAGGAAAACACCAGGGCCACAACATAGCATATGGAAGATTGTTCGGTGCCATACAATTACAGTATGCTAGCCGTGTTGGAGACCAGTACAAGTACTGGCGAGATATTGTGCTGGATTGTGGCTCTGTCAGTTTTAATCCCTGCGTCTACTGTTACACACCCAAGACTAGGTAGTTCAATGAGGGTCTTGCATATGACTGCTGCTACAGGAAACAAGGCCCCAGAACCCTGGTCACGCTGTTTAAACTGTGTCTTCTCATGGTACTGCTCTGTAGATGTACTGTATGCCTATGACTCTCCCCAGCCACATTCTTCATCCAGACGTTTGTGTTTTTATTTTCTTTCCAGGCGCAGCCATTGTGCTGCCTGCTGTGTCTAGCGGCCCTCTGTCTAAAACGCTGCGACCTCGGGTTACTTTGGCGAAATAAAAGAACGCGGGCAGTGTTTGTAGGTTGTTTGACGCAGAAGTCATGTGGTGTTGTTTACAGTGTCAAGCTGTCTTCTGAAATGTTGGAAAAAGGCAGCGTGGCAGTGGAAGCGGTGACATCAAAATGCAAATGAGGGGGTTCATGCTGAGGAGAAAAACTGCTCTCCCCTTCTTGTATAAATACGGCTGAAGTGCCCTTGAGCATGGCACTTAACCTCCAGCTCCTGTGGAGTACCGTAGCTGTTCCCCAGTAAACAATGGACTGTTTGCATTATATCAGGCTGTTCCCTGATGTGATCGTGTGTACCTGATGGAGTGTGTGGTAGCGTTTCCACTGGAATGGAGAAAAGGGCACTAAGAAAGCATGTGCTGTTATGTAAATGTTGAAAAATACCATGCCACCCACTGTGTAAATAACTACATTAAAAGCCAGCAATGTCTGTGATCGGCAGGCACATGTGAAGATGTTTACGCTGTGGCGTCGTAACAGTACAGTCCCAGGAGTTCGTCTTCCAAGGTGTCGCTTGGCTCAGAGACAAAATCATTTCCTGATGTGTGTTTTCCATCGTGGAGCATTATCACACGTATGCCATTTGGTTTTACATGCTAGAGAGTTGTGTTTTTCTGTTTTTCCTACAAGGATTTCTTAACGCTTGATAGTTCTCTCGCTCCTTAACAGCACCCCTTGATTCATTAAATCTTCAGAACTCGTTTTTCAGGGATAATGTTTAATTAATTAAAGGACTATACTGTATTGAATTGACGTAGTCATTTTTTTATTTGGGGGCCGGGGGGTTAAATGTTTGAATTAGCAACCCTAGTTCTAGCCAACATTTAGCCTCTACTACAACGTCTGTCACCCTTCCTTTAGCAATGGAGAGCTGTGGTCTTCTAGACTCTATGGCCGCCCTCTGTCACATTGCATAAACATGCTTATGGACCTTACCACAAGCAAGTTACGCACCTACGACTCTCTTTGGCTGTCTGGGCATACTGTACTGTTGCTCCAGGCTGATGGAGTTGGATCCATGAAGATGTGTGCTAGTGGTTTCTATCTGTCATCACTGTGCTGTCACAACACTGCTTCTGAAGTTGATACTGATATCTTAGTTTCACATTTCTTACATCCTGCAGTCTCAGGGCAGAGGCTTGCATGTCAGGAATGAATTCTGAGCTGGTGTGAATGTGAGTGCCATGAAATTCAGGGTGGGGGGGGGGTGCATTTGTGCCTGTCACGACACCTGGTCATTTTGTATTCTTATCGGTTTTGGGAACATCTGAACACAATTCGTCTCATGTTGTTTGACACCCGCGCTCCAATAGCGGCGGTTAGACGCATGATAACTGCATAATAATATGTTATTTATTTAGCCTAGCAGTGCAACCAGAAACATTGGATACAAAAGGGAGAAGAGAAGCCCATTGTCAGTCTGCGTATTAGAACTAGCCAATCGCAATGCCTCATCTCCCTGTCTGCTGTTGATCTCCCAGGGCTCCCTGTCCACGAGAGAGCAACCTCCCTGGCTGAATGGACCACACATGCCTCCATCTTGATCCAGAATGATTTTCCTGAATGTTTTGCTACATGTTATAAATGCATTGGTGTAATTACAAAAATACACTATATTCACAATTTTATATATTATACTGTATGTAATCCTTGATTACTCTAAAAAATTAGGGGTGCACAATATATCGACTCAGTATCGTTATCGTAATATCAAGTTGCGCAATTTCATATCGAAAATGTTGCAGGAAGTGCAATATTTAGTTTATTTTGTGTAAAAATTCATTCACTGGCTGCTTGGCTTGGTTGTTTGATTTAGAAAGGTCTGATGTGTAGCTGAGGAAGCTAATGACATAATAGAGATCGAAGAGGAAACATTAGTGACTAAAAGAATGCCTCCTCGGTAGCTTGGAATTGCTGTTGTTGTACCAGTCCTGTCAATATGACTCAGTTGAAAATGTGTTGTTTTGATATTTTATGAATATATTTGGTTGCATTTTCCCATAACCATTGTGTTTTTACTTATTTTTACAAATAGCGAAATTTAAATCAATATTGCAGTTTTCATGATCAATATCGCAATATCACATTTTGTCAACATCGTGCGCACCTACTAAAAATGGAGATACGGGTTTACAGTATTCTACGCATGTGCTATTAATAGGTCTACATGTGTGCTAAACAAACATTAGTGTGCACCAGTGCTGGTGTAATGAGATGAGACACAACGCTGAGTATAGTCAAATCATTACCTTGCCCCTAACGCGTTGGGAGGTTTGCTGCTGCAATATGTGTGGTATATGTACAGTGCTGTTGTTGGCTACTGTAAGTGTAAGTCCCTCCATGGGGTTTTCATAGTGTATCCTATTTCAAGGAGTGCGTTTGAAGGCAAAGTGCATTTTATTGAAAGGCAAGACCTATGTAGCAACCTGTTTTACTGCACTAAGAAAATAACAACTAAATAATTGAGCCCGTTGGCTCAAATATGGCAGTTATTACAAGAAAATACCCTCACACACATGCTGTATGTGCATACACAGCAATTTGTGCTCTCAACTAATAACAGATGTGTGTGGTACAATATATATGCTGAATCATATCTACGCAGTATAATAAGAAATTGTCTTTATCATATGCAGCTGAATTGTATTAGTAATGAGTGTGATAAATAAAGAACAGGAGTTATTCTCTGAGGATAAAAAAAAAATACAAAATACAGCTTCATGTAAATTGATACACTGGAATTGTGTATAAATGCTGTTTGTTTTGTTCTAATTATGCGTAACAAGCCCTGGAAAAGATCTTTTGAAATGACAGTGACCGACAGAAATCAGGCAGGATTTGCTGACTCCTCTTCTATTTATTTGTTTTGTAGAAACAGTGAAAGACAGCCATTGTGCTCCAACAATCCAGTACAAACCTGCCTTATTGCCCATGGATGGATGTGCAAAGCATTTATGGGACCTGTAAAGACAAATTAGAATGCTATACTAATAATGATTTTAAATATGACACATATAAGCATACCTTAATGAAGGCATTTAAACGGGCACTTGGGTTGAAACACTATTACAAAGCTCAAGACACATTTTCTACAACATTTTGTTTCTTATCATCAGCTCTATTAATTACCAATGGAAAGGCATTTGATGTGTTGACTGTCTGGAACAAATGGAGTGGATTGTTATCACTCTTAATTATGATTGCAAGGTTTGTAATCCCAAAAATCCCATAAAGAAGATATTTCTATTCCATTGAATAATTGGTTCTGTATATGGAGCAAATTTAAAATACTCTCTTTATCTTTTTTGGGCTACATATCATTGAAAAGTTTTAGTTTTGTTAATAGTTCATGTCACGCAATTATTTTACAGAAGCTTTATTTCATCATTTAGCCTAATTTGTTTACAACAGCTTTACACATACGTTATCGTCTGTGGAGATTGACAGACTGCTCTATAGCAGACTACAGCATTTGCAACATATAAGTGGGTGGTGAGTATACCAGTGGCCTTAGGGGTTAACAACATTATAAAAGCTTCATTGATAATTTGTCAGACCTTCCAATAACAAACAATGACTGACCAATGAATTGCTATTGACACTGACATCAGACCAGGCGCTAAAGGACAAACCTTTAGCCTTAGCAGAGAGAGAGGATTGACCAGGGTAATTACGTCAACAGTCGGGGGATTTCTACTCGTATGTCCGAATGAAGGTGATGAATTACCTTTTAACTTTCCAGAATGTTCCTGCTGATGTGCTTTTCATAAGGGGATTGACTTGCCAGCATTTTGAAAACAATTGATTTCCTCTGGCATTGTCTTCCGCTAGTCTCTGGTAGCGGGAGGAGTTTGAGCTGCAGAAGGAGAGAAAGATGCATCGATTTAGCACTTTGTTGTAAAAGACAGGCTGATGTGGAATCAAGTGTATTTACGCACTGTATCCAAAAGAACATTTAGAAAATGCCAGTTCAAACAATTAAAAGCCACACGTTAGGTCTGGCTGTTTTAAACTTTAACTTAATCTTTTGGGAAAAATGGCAGGTTAATAAGTGAGCTGACTGCATTATGTAAGAATAATTTTTGACAAGGTGACAGATCTGCTTTCATTCAAACCCTCGTGACAGATCTGTCTTGAATAAGGAGACTTAGTTACTATATTTACTTTCACGTTCCATGTGTGATTATTTCAGCTCTGTAATGATAGCTGATATTCATTTAGAGGCATTCTGACACTGTCTGAGTGATTTATGCCACACATTAATGAATGCGACAGCCAAATGACTCTGTCATCGCTGGAAAATACAGATTATATAATCCACCCATACCCCATACCCATCCACGTACTGTATGGGCATCTCCCAAAAAACATTCTGGTCCACTCTCACACGCTCACCAAATTCCCTTGACATTCATCCGGTAGCATGCAGTCGCTTAAAATGATATGGAGGTATTTCATTTGAACATGAACTGTGTCAAGGCACTCGTTTTAAATTCCCTTGAGGAATTGATCGCCCGTAGTTCGCTAGGATTTCTAGCTCACTGCTAAAGGAATGCCCTACTGTGGGGTTGTAGGGTGTGTGTGTGTGTGTCATCAACTCCTTACTGCAGCACCGACTTCATAAATGTTACATGAAATATGAGCTGCTGATTGAAGAGGAAGATCTTCATGTACATGTAGCAGGCAGGGCTGAATGTTCAAGTTGACTGATAGGATTCCCTGCCCACTTTCATAAAGAAATGCTCATATTAAAATAAAAGAGATTCAATTAAACTCAGGTTTGGGAGAATTCCACATTTTAGAGCTATAAGTGTTGTGTCATTAGATTTTGCTTCCCGAAGATTTCTGACCAGTCATGGCCTCTTGTACCTCATTGCTCAGTTGAATCTACCTAGCCTGTCAACCACATTAATTCATTACCACAGCTACAGCAGATCTGCTATCTCTCTTTTCTTCTGTATTAGCTATAGGTCCCGTACACGAAATCCTGCTCAAGGCAACACAGGTTTTACTTGTGTACGTCTGCGTTATGCCTTGTGTGTTTACGTAGCATCAGTGCCATGTTGCAGTTTAGCGCGTTGGCACTTTAATCACACACCCAGCAGTCCTGTGACAGGTCGAGGACGAGCTGATGTCGGCAGGTTATATGAACACAGGTGAAACAAACAGCTGAACAGCAGGGGAGAGTCTGCAACCACCGGCTCAGATGTTTGAGCTATACTCTCGCACGTACAGCGCTGGATCAGAGTACCTGCTGACTACATCGCCTGTACACACCTTCTACTTTATGGTGTATTCATTGATTTATCTTTTGAACAAGGAGGATTTTATCATTTGGATTGACTAGCCGTTTTTTTAAGTTTACATCCTAGAGTTAAATATAACAATGTGCCATTATCTGTGGCTAACGTGATAAATGTCTAGACTATTTTCCTTCATTCAACTACTATATATGCCTTTTTTACTATAAAGTACACAAGGATTCCATTTCCTGTATTGACTCTTGGCTACAAACAACTGAAATTGTCCCCATCCAGATGGTAATCTGATAGACAATTTCACCATTGTCTGTTCAGTTGAATCTATTGTTTGTAAAAGGGATTTTCCAGAAAACTGTATGCTACTGTACTGTGCTGCTACTGGCAGATAGGGAAGCACTGTTTGAATGAAAATGAATACAATGTTCCTCCAGCAGCTTATGTTAACATTAAAAGGGTAAAATACTCCCCTGTAATTTAAACGGCACACATTGTCCTCGTTCCTAATCTCTGGCTAATGTCACATCCAGAGTGATTAAAGAATAAAGGATTAATGCTTTCACAATGATTTTCTAAGGCCTAAGTCTCTTCCAAGCGCTTATTAATGGAGCGTTCAGCTATGAAACAGCAGCACTCTGCATCCCTACCACTGCATTAGTGCAGAGGAAAAGCCCCCACCCCCACATAACTGGCCTGCCTTGGTGTAGAATAATGAATGTCATTGGTTTGCATGCCATCATCTACGTAGGTGAGCCCTTGCCATTCTCATTTCATTTGAGCCTTTCTGCTTGCGGGCTCCAGCGAGATATGGGGACAAATAAAGACAAATGTTTGCCGAGGCTGATTGTAAAATGTCATCCCTAAAGTGGAGCTGTGGCCAGAGTCTCTCTTTTGTGTGTAATTGACCCCATGATGATGCATTTGGACTAGCTTGTTTTTCTTCCCCCACTTGAGAAGAGACCCTTTTAATGCTAATGCAGGATAGTGCATACTAATCCTGCTCTGAACAGTAGGGTGTGTCTGTGTGTGTGTGTGTGTGTGTGTGTGTGTGACTACAGAGCCCATGGATGCAATGGCAGAAGCATGTGGGGATCTTTACTTCTTTCTTTGAACCGTTGATCCTCATCCAACCTAGCTCTGTTTCCAGCTCCATACGATTCCATTTCTGCTCTCCCAGATAAGCTAGCTTTGAATATCCATGCACCGCTGAGCAGTGAGCACTGGCTTCTTTTTAAAGTGTCATTCAGAACCATCTGATGACCACAAACTGTATTCTGTAATCACCGGTTTCCTGCGACACACAGAAATTATGCGTATTTGAAAACCAATTAATGGCACACATTTAGCGCCTGTCACAGCGGCTTGGCTAATCATAGGCTACTGTATAGGCTTGACGCCGCAGGATGCCGAAAATCTCCCGCCGGCCGCATGCGTTTATGTCCGTCGCTTTCCAGGTCAAACGATGTTGAAATACTAATTACAGGCACAGTGGCTGTGTCTCCGTATGATGTAATCTACCCCGGCTCGTCTGCAGAGCTAACTGCTCCAGATAACCTGGGCCAGAATTCTGCATGACTACATAGTCCTTATAGGCAAGTCTGGCCACTTTGGCAGCCATCTTTGAAATGCCTCCGGGCAGATATTAGGAAGACCGTATTGAAGTGAATGGGGAGAGAGCCATAACTGCACTTTCAGTGGTCACCGGGACATGAAAACTGTGTATACAATTGCGGCTTAAAACGTTTGGTGACTTCCCCCCAAAATAAGGTTTAAAGAGTAATTTTCCCCACAGATTAAACTTCTACTATGCATGTGCAATAGGCGTCTTCAGAGCAACCATACAATTGGTTAAATAGGTTAATGCTTGGCATTTATAAAGTGTCTTTTGGGTGGAGGGGAGGGATATGAGTTTCCAACTGCCAAAGTAGCCGTTTCAGAATTCTCCCATAGAGCTCCAAAATTCTCTAAGTGGCATGTCTCCTCTAAATATTGTCTCTGTAGGGAGCTGGGTCCATTAGATCTGGTGTCCATTTAACATTTAACCAGTAAGATTCTCCACCGACAGAATTCTGTTTAGTTTATCACACGATGAAGGTCAGTAAGTGAATGATTTGTGTGCAAATTATATATTTAAACTACAGCTTTCACTACGCAAGACTACACATATTATTATACTCTGAATCTAAAAGATTTCACGCTGTACAAAAGGCAAGGAAACAAGGCTGTCTTAACAATAGGCTTGACAAGGGCATAATAAGGTTATTCACTGCAGAAATATAGCAAAACAAACAGGGAAGGGAATTGAAAACTCTCATGTAGCTGTAGGTGTGTGTCAAAACGGCTTTATTTATAAAGTATTCTGTATTTTGGTCTGGAATGAAGCCATACCCACAGTTATATTATGTGATGCATGACAGAGTACTGTACCTTCCAGCTACAAGGTTGTGGGTTTGATCTCCGACATGCTCGCCTTGCTTCCAAGCAGCCTCAAGCATGTGAATACTTTTCCTACTCCTCAATAGTAATTCAGTAATTGTAAGTGATTTTGTGTCCACTAAATGGCCTAATTGTAGTTGAAACCATACATATTTAGTCTGTAAATGATGGCTATTATTCATAAAGTTTTTAATTAACTGTATTATTGCACCTCTGATCAATCCATAAACACTATTATCATACTGTAAAAGCTGCCATTTCCATTTAATTTGTTTACTCAATTATTTGTAAATACTAATACAAATAAAGGACTAACGCTGTGATTTGCTGGTGTAATGAAAGAATCATAGTTTAATGGGTAAAATATAAACATTTTGCCAAAATGTTGAGCAAAACAACTTACCATTTTCAGTTGGGTTGGGTAGCTAGCTGAACAACATACAGTAGCTGTAATAGAAATGCAAAAGAAAGAAAATCAATGTGTATGTGTGTAGAAAGGACAGCTTTTCTCGTACAAAATAAATGAAAACATCAGCGGATATTGTTTTTTTGTTTTGAGCACAGCCCACACAGCACTGGCTCCTTCTGCTGGAGGGTGGGAGGGAGGGAGAGAGGGAGAAAGGGGGAGAGAGAGAGAGAGAGAGAGAGAGGGAGGGAGGGAGAGAGAGAGAGGAAATAATAATTCTGGGAGGGCTGCAACCTCACAAACATACACATTTCTAAGTGCCAACCCATGGAGGATGCTACTAGAACAGCCACAGACCTGTTTAGCAGGGCTGTTTGTTTGTGGTACCGTTCATCCCCACATGTGCCAACGGCCTTTGTTTTCAACGGAAACAGACTATGAATGTTAATAAATGCATTTAGTTTGAGTTAATGTTACATAAAATGAGCCCTAAATGGTTTTGCATAGTTTGAATTTGTATTGCTCAGTATGAAAATATAATCGTGTTTATTTACTTATTCCAAATGTTCAATGCAATAAATGAAGGTCAGGCCAGTAGGCTAACACGCTGTACTAAGTACAGTTGGTCCCCTGACAGTTCTTGTGTCTCTGAATATGTGCCACTACACAACTTGTGTAGTGGGTGGAGTCAATGAGCTGAGTGAGGGGAGGGGCTTAGAGGGAAACCCCCATTAACATTAACATTTGAATTTTATGACATATGAGCGGACTGCGTGTACGCTTGAAAACAAGCCAGGTCCTGGGGTGATTCTTTTTTTAACGGATATGATGTGTAGATCCCGTTTTCAGCACATAAAATGTAGAATTTTATAAAAAAGGAAATGTTGTCAATATTAACACCAGCATTGATGTTTACAGCTCAAAAAACACATTTTAGGGTGCAGTTACACTTTAATACATGGGCTGCTGTTTATTTCTCCCGTAACAGATCACAGTTTTTACAGTATGTAAACGTCGGGAAGTCGTATATAAAAAATATATTGATATGAATGATTTGTAAATGTTCTCATGGCATCTTTAATTTTGACGTCTTTGAGGTTGAGGGAATTGATGAAATATGAATGTGTCGATATGAGTAATTCCTGAAGGCACCAGGTCGACTTTCACGCGACTCTCATCTGCACAGCTCGCCTTACGGGTTCCATTGTCTGTAGTAGGAGTGGTTCCTGGTGGAGCTCTGCCTGTCTTGCCCTCTGTATGGATGAGAAGGCAGCAGTCGTCTCATCTTGTCTGAAGTATTGATTTCTTTCACTCGGAGGGCCGAGGATGAAAACTCTAGTTGCTTCTTGAATCTGACGATGGAAAATTTGATTCGGTTGTGAAATTCCGTCTTGATCGGTACAAGCTAGCTCTCTCTCTCTCTCATAGTCTGATCTTCCATTTGATTATTGTTACTGTAGCATGGTACGGTCTCATTTCTGGTGAAGGGGAATTGGCAGACATCATGTACATTGTGACAGAGTTACTGTCATGGGAAAGCAGTAAAATGGGGGGGGGGGGGGGGTGCTATAACAGGTGAACCATCAAAGACGTTTATTAGATTATTAGATGTTTATTTTCCACGACGTTTCCACACGTCAGACAAAAGCCCACTAGCTCAGTGTTAGTAGTAAACTAGGCTAGATTAAATTAGCAGCATGTCGTATAGGTCTATGTATATATAGATATTCTTTCACAAAAGAAAATGCCTTATTGCTTATTAATAACTACAGTATAAGTGCCTATAATGGAAAGTGAATTATTTATCATCCTCCTTGCACAAACTAGTATAAAGTAAAACAAGAATATATTTTCTGCTTTCGACTGCCATGTTTTTCTGCCTGCGACAAACGATTGTAACGTTTTTCGAAGCATTGTTTAATACATAATATTCATAATACTACATAATACATAATTATCTCCCGCCTTGGCAACAATGCAGGTTGCAAATCTGTGGGAAGAGGAACCTGTGGGTTGTTTACACTTAACACTTGGATTAGGTCTATGCCGTTCTTCTTGCATAAGTAGATATGAGCTGCGAGCATGTAAATATTTACACTACAGTGTATGCTGCTAGTAAAGAATGTCAACAAAACAAACCCTGTCCTTAATGTGTGCTCTTATAACCTCCCCCTCCTGGGTCAGCGGTGTTGCGTTCCATGCCCTCGAGCAGGGCACTTGACATTGGATCAGGCAGCTGGTATGTCTCCATGTGGTAGTGAATGTGATTTATTGCCAGCCTGCTAAGTTCACAGGAGAGCACGTACAGTATACTGTGTATGTGTGTGTGTGGCATGAAGGAACCAAACCTCATGTCTCTCATTTGGTCTGTACATTAGAATACAGTGACACGGCAAGCTCTCTCTCTCTCTCTCTCTCTCTCTCTCTCTCTCTCTAGTTATTTTTCTTTCTCATGCTTGCTCTCTTTCTCGGGTTTCTCTTTTTTTAAATTTTTTTTATGAGAGCCACAAATGGCCTCATAACTGGAGCACTGGGAGACGGAGGGGGAGGGGGGGGGAGGGGCGCTTGTCATCGCCCCATCTCTCACACACATGGCTCGGGATCTCCCAGCACTGTGCTGGACACCCCTGCCAAAGACCCCGTCTTGCCCCCGCCCGCCCCCCTTCCTCCCTCCAATGAACTGCTGTGAAATAGAGCATCGACTGCATCGGCAGAGGAGGAGAGTAATGCATAATATTATTGCCCTCCCTAATCTGCCTCCGCCCCGCCAGAGTGGGAGAATGCAAGCTGGCAGGCTTGCGTTGCTAGGGAGGGGTTGCCGGGGCAATGGGTGGGGTGGGGTGCTCAGGCGCCTGGCTGGAGGAAATGGAATGGACGAGCGGTCTGGTACTTTGCAGTGCAGCCCTGCATGCTCGGCGTGTTCCAGTGCTGATTAGAAAGCCCCTGCTGCTGCTAAATTATTAAGCTCTTTCCTGGTGTCATTTTTACCGGCACTCATAGAAGGATAGCCGCGCAACATGTTGGTTGTATGCAGAAATAGAAACAGTTGGGGGAGCGCTTATTTTCGCAGCGTTGAATCAATGCCCCCTTGCCTCAGTTATAGAAATTGGCAACTCTTTCGACTGAAAGAGTTAATTTCCCAGTTGTTTGCATTTGTTTCTGCTACACAGGCTTGTCTGTGCTGTCGCCATGTTTCAAAGTCTGCGGCAATAGACGATGGCTCTGCAGAAGTAGCATGACAATTTCAGCTTGGTTTTCTAACTTGCATCCCCTGAAGACAAGCCTTGACATGAGTAGGTGTTACAGCTTTTTCTGTTTTTATTCTTTCCGCAGAGCACTTTGTTTTGCACGTTTCAGTGATGTTTGGGTAAGTGTTAGGAAAACAATCTGGCAAGACTTCATTAGTATATTGCCATAATTACAGGGTTGCTGTCTCTATACCCTGCCATCTGCATGCCAGAAGATGATGTGCAACAATCTATTTAGGCCAGATCTTGGAACTAGAACAGGGCAGACTTCTCCTTGTTTAGTAGTCTGTAATGGTGTCGAAATGATGCCTAGAGGTGCAAATTATTTTGGATCTCAGCCACAGTCCCACCAAAGCCAAGTCAGCCGTTCGGCAAAACACTAAAGCTTCATAAATGATAATTGAGGTTTTATGTTATTTAATTTACCCTAGAAGCTATTAAGGACCTCAAATGACACATGCGTCTTAAATCTGCCAAACAGTCAGTGCAGTGCAATGCAAACAATATTATAGATAAACATAAAGCAATATAGTGGCCTCAAATTTCACTCATTGTCGGTTTTTCTGCGATTTCTCAGTTTCCAGAGATTATAGAATAATGTGCAGTTACACAATCTAGTCTAAATACTGTATATTAAAAGGAAGAATGTCTAATATAATCTGACTGAGTCTAAGAGTTTAACCAATCGGCAACGCCTACTGTTCAATAGCTTCAAAATTAACCAGAGGTCTACGCTTTTGGATATCTAGTTAGTAGTGTTGTTGCATGTTTTTATACAAATGTATAAGGCTTCGTGTCATTTTACTTGTAATTTACTTATAATTTACCATTTGCATATTTAATAATTATTTACATATTAACCAATTCCCACCATTAACAGCAATTTATAGATCGTTTGGGCATATTTGTAATGTCCCCATGCCAATTTCCGAAAGAGTATGAAAGTTATGTGTGAAATGAAGGCAACAATAAGAAGCTGTTTTATTACATTTACTGTGAGAGTTATAACCTTATGAGATCTTGGACATACAGTAAGAACAATGAACACATAATGTAGCTATTCTTGATAGCTCTTCTTGATGCTCTACGGTAGCATTTTTCGACAAGGCAGCATAAATCGTCAGAACACCGGCTCAGTACAAGACTGGTACTTTACATGTGCATGCTCATTAGCAATGTGTTATACTGGGAGTCAATCACACTGTGCGTCTGTCTGTGTGTGCGTGTTGGGTGTGCTTTGTGCAATTACATCAGTAGAGTGGCAGTGTTAGAGTACTTTCATTACCTGTCAAGGAGTTCAACAACCTAGTTGGACAGGAAGCTTTTTATGTGAAATGGCACAAGAAATAATCAGGTCCAATGTGAAAATCACACAAAACACTTTTGGACAGCAGCATGATCGGTATACAGATGATAAAGCACCGCATTTATCACGGCCTTACCAGATGGAGGATACAGTAATTGTATTCTTAAAGGCAGGGTTAGTCATTCTCGAGAAAGCTTGCTAAATTTGAGCTCAAATCAAAACAAACTCCCTCAGAAGCTTCGCCCCACACATTGAAATGCATTGCAAAGGAAAGGGCATTGTTGTGGTGAGCAATGTTCACCACTTTGTTTATGTTCCAATTTACAGAGCCTTACAGAGCCTTACACAGAGAACTTTAAGATAGTGAAATACAAGGAGATATTTTGTGAATTTGGCAAAAGGTATTAGCTTGCAATTAGCTTACAATAGCTAACTGACTATACCATATAAGGCTTTATTACCAATAATCTGCTAGTTGCTCAGCCTCCCAATATTAGTAGGCTATCTGTCCTATTGATAGTTGTACTTGTGTTTGACTGCCAACTGCCTGTTGCCTAGAGTGCAAAGTGCTTGTTAGTGGCATGTAAAGAGCATTTTATATTTGAAGGGTCCTATATAGTGAGAGCGTTTTAATGATTGCACTTAGGAGGAGTTCTACATGAGTGGGTGAGCTGTGACAACTTCGCAGAGAAGCCGACTATTTTGAGATTTAGACATTTATTCAACAGACCCTGTATCTAATCCATACATTAATTTACACAATGCATTGTTAGCTGTCTATGGGGGAAAATTTGTAGACTACAATTTCTTCGTTCTTTTTTTTTTTTGCAATTTGTTTCATATTTGTATCGAGTTTTATGGTGTCTGCGTTGCACTTGCCTTCAAGTAAATGTGCGTTTTGTGCTACTGTATGCTGTATGGACGCACACACTTTGTAGTTGACGCAGTGAATGTCAAAGCCAGCAAGCAAGCAGCCAGAGATTTAAAGGCTGACTAGTTCAATATGTTTCTTGTCACAGCTCCGTCTTTCATCTCCGGGTGTCAAGAGCTTCTTTGAAAGGCAAATTGGGCTTTTGCAGACAGATCTGTAAAATGTAATCAGAGATTCTGGGGTTGAAAATAGTTAGCTTGCCTACAGTCTGCCACCTTATATTCTGTATGCTGTCACCATCATAAATATTGTGTATGTCTCTCTCAATGATGAAAATAACCACAGTACACACACACTTACACACGCATGCATGCATACAGTACTGGACTGTACATTGTCCTCATCATACATACACACACACGCAAAAACATACACAGGCACTGTTGCCTTTTTATTTATGTATGGTATTATTAGTCAATACATGCACCGATTTCCAATATAATTTATAGGGTAATTTTTGTATTTTCGGCTAACTTCCAGGAACTATTTTTGAGGCTCCACGATCCGCCATTGCTGTAAAAAAATGGTCCATTGGAATAAACAGACATCTCTACATGGATCTGGGTTGTACTAAATGCAAACTGGAAGAGTGTGTGCAGTGGTACATGGAAGTGCTTGTTTGACAAGCATAATGGCTTCATATGTAACCTAATCAGTGTTGAGCAGTGAATTGGACACTTTGTCTAAAGAGTGATATCAAGGTAATTACATTTGCTATGGAGAGATTTTTAAGAGAGCTAAATTCTATTTGCCTACCTTACTAAGTCTTAAGACAATCTAGTACAGGGAATGTGTGGATTATGATCCAACTGTTAAAGATGCTTCACGGACAGAATAATACTAGTTCATATGGGTTACTGCCTTCGTACAGCAAGCCTCTTGAGTCTTCTCAAATGTAATGATGTGCCTTAGATTAAATTAGCCAAGGGTTTGCAATGTGATAGGATGTGAAATATCTGGCAGTGCCTGCCTTGAGTTAGTCCATATTAGAAGCCTTTTGTAGATCCCCGACTTTATATAACATTATTTTGGAATATCGAGATTATTGGACAATATTGTATCGTAGTCACATTGTCTCTGGGAATCTGAAAACAAATATAGCATCATACATATAATTTACCCCCCCAAACATATAAATAATAACAAAGAACAAATTAAAGTTGGTGGCTTGTACAAAATCATAGATAACCATATAATGGTCCCTGTTTGGTGATTCTCCTTTTTTTCTCTCTCTCTGTCTCTCTGCTTGTATTTACTCTTAGGAGGTATAAGCTCATTGCATGTAAGGAATGCTATGTTGATAAAATGTATAAAATAAGATGGCCCTGATCACTGGTCATTCTAAAGCCCAACGCACCCCGGCGGCGGAGCAGCGCCTCATATGTAACAACAATGGTGCCCCTTGCACCAATAGGAAGCTTCGCGTAGCGGTGCACCAACAGGGAATAGTGAAAAAAGGAAAATTAGAGAGAAAAAAGGGAATATTACACACAGCGCGGTTCACGAGACCAAATGCCGGTAGTCTCTTTTCCTATTGTAGTTGGCTATTATTTATTACTACCTTGCTAAGTTAATGATCTGAGCAGTTAAGATTGTTTTGATAGCAGCAGATCAACAACCTAGCTAGCTAGCAACAAGCTAGGCTACCATAAGCATCTGTTGATAGCGTATAGAGAGAGGAACGGAGCAGTTGCACTACAACAGAAACAGAGAAAAGAGCTGCTATGGGAGCCGGGACATACCAAACTGCATATTATCCCGTGTTTTCGGACGCCATCGGTGTGCGTTGGCCTTAACAATGCATTTTGCTTACCATGACTGTTGTATGACTTCTGTTGATATATATACTGTACGTTGCTTGGGATAAAAGCAACTGCTATTGTAAATACTCAATAAGGATTTCATGGTAATTGGAGGCAAATGCCTCATTATTTTGTACTCTATACATGCATATACTATGGAATTGGTATGCTCAATACAGGATGTATTAAACTTTAATGGAATCTGTAGTTCTTCCTATTGAGCTTTTATCTTACAACAAATAGCTGATACAGTCGCCCATACTGAGAATCTCATAACCAGAATCTTGTGTTTAGAAATAATAAATACATGTATATAGTTAAGATGTTGAGATGGGTAACTGCCTGCATGCATGGTCAAATAAATAAGGCAAACTATGGTAAAGTACTATACTTATTATATTTCCGTTAAAAGGAATACATAAAGATAATAAATAGGATTGTCAATTGCCCTTACTTTACTGCAGACCTACATTCCTTCCTTAAGGCCACATTAATGGTCATTAAAGGTCAAAACATCTATGCACTTAATCTGCATCTCCGCCAGAAGACAGCCCTTCACCACCATAAATTGCTGATATTTTCCTTACATCCCTCACATGTATTATTATTATTATTATTATTATTATTATTAAGACATTTTTTTAGAGCAGTAATTGATATCGATGGCTACCCACAGGGAAGTGCTTCTGAATCACAGCCGGCATTAGGAAACGGGCGATTTTAGCGCTCAACGAACAGCGTGCTGCCGTTAATGACCTGCAGTTTTGTGCGCCCTCACTGAAGGTGTCGTGGGGTCTGATGGATAGAGTGCTCTTGATGTGGACTTGTGGGTAGCGGGCCCTCACGCAATCAACCAGACGTGGTCTGAGTCAATGCCTCGTTAGAAATCCTCACCACCTTCCCGTCTGCAAGTGTGGAATTCTCCCCTCTCCTGATTTGTTGTTGTGCAGGCCGCGACGGCTAACACAGGTCTACCAATTAAAATGCAAAGTGTGCGGTTCACTTTCTCTTTTAGTGGTGGGAAAGAATTGCCTGTAGTTATTCAGTTGAGGAAGATGGCAATGTTGTGTCTGCGCTGCACCCCTTCATCTATAAATCTCTATAAATAAAATGTGCTTATACTTACTTGCTTGCCCTGTCATTGCATGTGTTGTTCCATGGGGAGAATAGCATGCTAATCAGCCCACCAGTGTTAAGCAAAGCCCTGCCACTGCACTACACCCGATTCGCCCTTCAAATGAACGGAGACGCAAATGAACCGGTGCGCTCTGCTGCGTGCATTATCGACTTGTCTCTAGTTTGGTCCGTCATTAGCCGGAGATCATTTGAGCAGAGGGCAGGCGCTTAGGGGCCCGCCAGCTCCGTGCTGTGGCTTTAGCCAGATTGTTAGATGCCCCCACTGGATTATTTTGGTGTGTGTTTGTCTGGCTTCAGTTCGAGGGTAAAGAAGGGTACAGTCTGTGAATGGTTCACAGTTAGCCCTGAATGCACCCTCACACATTCTATCCTTTCCAGGCAATGTAACGTCCTTTGTGGGCTATTTAAGGGTGCGTCTGCTCTAACAAAGGTGGTGAATGCGGAGCTGTAGGTGACTGCCCCATTACGAACTTGTGAGTCATTAAATATCTTCTTGTTTGCCTGTACTTAACAGGCAGGTTGGATTAAGCCTTTTTCTAGACAAAGAACATTATCCAATGGAGATTTTAACAGAATATTTATTTTAGTCTTGGACTAGGCTTTATCCATGTCTGTGAAACAGGCCGTGCTGTTATATTTAATTGCCTATGATCGTACTATTTTGTGGCACCATGGCGCTGGTATTAGTGTCAGCTCAGCAGCAAATCTATGAATGCATTATAAAAACAAACATTAGCAATGCACAAAGCTAGATGTCAAGAGAGCCGTAAGTTGTTTAGTTACTCAGAAACAAGCAATGTTCTTGCACTAATGCGTGGAGGTTAATTAAATCACCTCTTTGTGTGCCCTAAGGTGCTAATCTGCTCTTAATTGAAAGGAATGTTGTAAATCAGAGGAAACGTGCCCCTTGAGCTCTGAATTACGCGATCCCGCCTAATAATGGCTGGATTTAGCAAAGTCATTTAACACTTTACTCGATGTATGGCTCGGATGAAAGCAGCGCCGGCCATAAAGAAAATCTATGCTTTAGTAGGGCAACAGCCCGTCTCGTTCAATTAAGAGAGACACTCAGTCGGCCCGAGTCGCTCTGGCAGGCCTCGGGGAGCCAGCTAGTCGGTGCGGTTCCACTTGAGTGAGCTGCAGGGAGAGCCTCCTCCTCCCGTCTGCTGGGGGCTGTTTGACGCGATTCGCAGGAGGAGGAGTTGGAGGAAGCAAAAGGAGGGATTCAGCGGCGGCACACATTACATTATGTGTTGCTGTGTGGAAGGAGTCACCCGGGGACACTCTGGAGAGGAGCGGGACAAAACTGATGAGTGTTTATTTAAGAGGCGCTGCTCTGTAGAAGGGTGGTGGTAGCAGGGGGGGTGGGGTGTGGGGGAGAGGCAGACTGGCAGTCAGATATCACGAGAGAAGATGGGAGAGGAGCGTGCATGCTGCAATCACACCGCAGACATGGCTCCTCCTGACCAAAGCAAAATCAACTCCAGGGTCTCCCGGGATAGTACAGAACATCCCAGAGGATTGTTTTGGAAAAAAACAGCGTTTAAATTACATTTCAGGGACAGATTTGACAGGTATTTTTCCAAATATAGTAACCATAAATCTCTTTGATGTCTGACATAGGTTTTATGTTATGGTTTAATTTAGAATAAATCAGCATTGTTAAGGGGGAATGGTGGTTACCTAGGGAACTCTTAGGCCAGGACCCAACTACTACTGCAGTAGTTTAGCTAAAAGCTACTTTTACTTTGAAAATGCTTTATATTACAATGCTGTTAGGTTAGCAGGGGCATTTATCCATAGTGACTTACAATGAGTACTTACTAATGTCACCCATAGCTATGTATGTATATTGTATATACAGTACTCTATATATATCATGGGATAAATGTATTGCAAACATATTTTAACTGATGATTTATATAAAAACATGTCACCCCCTGTACAGTTCTCATGAAACGGGAGACTAGCTATAGAGACACAAACCAGGCTGTAAACTCAAACTCTGCTGTAAATTCAAACATTTTAACAATGGAGTCTATGGGGATTGACTCCCTTTTGCAGCCAGCCTCAAGTGGCCATTCGATGAACTGCAGGTTTTTCCCACTTTTGCGTTGTATTCATTTCTCAGCTCCGGAAGTTCCTGCTTGGCACTTACACAGTATTACGAGGAGGTTAGGCATCTTGCTAGCCCGCAGCCTTCTGGCTGGAAGCTAAAAGCTACAGTCACTGCTTTCAAATGCTTTGAATTACAACGCACATGCATTTATCCAAAGCGACTTACAATGAGTACTTACACAGTATTTTGAGGAGGTTAGGCAGCTTGCTAGCCCGCAACCTTCTGGCTGGAAGTCAATACCCAGACAACTAGACAATCCTGCTTGCCTTTCAGCATGAGAAATATTATGTTATGTTACTCTGTGAGGAGGGCCATTTGCACAGTGAGTTGTGCAGCTATGTTGATAATGATGAAATGAAAAGACACAGTACGTAAATAAGTAAGTCAAGTTTTATTTGTATAGCACCTTTCACAGCAGTAACAAAGTGCTTCACTGTATAATGCATTGTCAACAAACTTAGAAAATTGCAGTAAGCCATAAAAAGGTGGAATACACATTAAAATACTCCATATAAAATAAAAATAAAATCAAGAATGTATAAAACAGAAAGTACCATAGATACAGTACTACAAAATAGTATTTTCATTAAAACTCAACTAAACCCACCTGCAAAGTAGGAAATAGCCAGTTAGCCTTAGCTATCGTTATGATTGTAAATACCTCCTATTTTTTGTCTGTTTAATAATTGTTTCACATTTGTTCAGTAGACAGAGGAATGTGAGGAAATAGTTTAAACCCCCCCCCCCCTTCCCCCCTTGGTGTTCAAACCGTGTGCGCTGTGTGTTTACTGTGCGCGCTACAGTCAACTGGACGCAATTATGTGCAACCTCAAGCCCACATGCTGCACAGAGCTGTTTTTGTGGCGCACACCTAATTGTCTTGATTTGTTTTCCATTCGAAAATGTAGTTCCTACTGTAAACTGTTCCAGCTCTTTGGATTAGAGACATAATTGTTGCTGTTCTCCTCAAAATAGGACATTTCTGTGACGGTCGTTGACCCTATTGTCGAGTCAGAGAGGGACACTTCCCACACTGTGACCCCCCACCCCCCCCAACACCCCAAATAGAAGAACGGAGAACCATGTTTGTTGTTGTTGTTGCTTTACAGTACGTCCTCTCCGCACACCAAACCGTCCAGTTACACAGCACGAGCCAAAACAAATATGCAAAGGCTGACTGTGAAAAGCTGGGATCTGCACATACTGTATCGGCACAGATGTAAAAACAACAAACAACAAAAACAAACATGCCCAGGCACAAATATGCACTCGCTTGAGCACGCACGCACACACACAAACACACACGCACACACAATCATAAGGAAAGAGACTAGAGAGTGTTATCATCTGTTGTTTCCAGGTAATTGCAGTATCTGTCTCAGCTGAGAGCTGGTAACTTCTGACGTGTGTGTGTGTGTGTGTGTGGGTGTGGGTGCATGCTTGTCCAATGCTCAAGGATCCAGGCTAGCCATAGCACCCCACCCCGCTGAGTCCTCTGATTAGAGTTTCAGACGTGTTAGTGTTTCAGACTCCTTGTCTCCATCTCGCCACATCCCTTTGAGAGGGGTCTTCTGTCTTCCACTTCCTGCACATTGCCCCACCCCCACCCCCCGCTTACAGTTTCGCTTACAACGCTGTCACCACAATTACAGATACAGTGTGGGTGACGAACATGTATAATATGTTGTGCGTTCTGCTATGATTACATGGGAATTAGGCCACATATGGCAACATGCCGTCATTTCAACACAGAGTAACAGATGGGCTTAAACGTGCATAGCATATGGGATTCAATGTTTTTTCTTTCTTTAAAATAACTACCAGATCCGCTTTTCTATGTCAAATTTGGCAGGACCTCTCTTTATTGTAATTCCTTACATAATAAATGGGTCAGAGAAATGCATGGCTAAGAACAAATGTGGGAGGACGGAGCGTCATTTTTGCAGTGTTGTGTTTATGAGCATGTGTCCATGCATGTGAACACAGGGTGTTGAAATCTAGAAGCAGCGTTCTATGTTGACATTGTACAACCAACCAGCTCTGATTAGATCAACATGTATCTAACTTTTGTGTGAACACCTGAAAAGCCCAATGAAGCTCAAGTCTACTGTATTTGTATAGGTGGAAAATGAAAGAAATCTATGTTTGTGCAAGCTCTCTATCCCCCATTGAGCTGAAGGGATACATGCATGAACCATCTCACGAAATAATGACGACAGTACAGTGCATTGGGGGATGATCATTAGTACACAAGATGAACCAAAACATCACTCCCACCAGTACAATAAATCTTGGGTTAGATGCGACCAGAGCCATGGAAAGAGAGAGTTACGCCAACGGAAGTTCGAAATTTTCAATCGTCACATGGCGCTTGGTGGACAATTTCAATATATACTGTATTATATGTATACAGATGTATAACTGAATTTTTTGGGTAATTAGTACATGCACTGATTTACATTTAAAATATAATGTATAGGGTACTTTTAGTATTTAGGCTTACTGCCGGTAACTATTTTGAGGCTCCGTTGCTGTGAAAACACGGTCCATTGGAGATGGAGATGACTCTCTCTTTACATGGCTCTGGGTGTGATTAATCAAAAATACACTCCTGGTTTGTTTTGCTGGAGGAACCATTGTGGTTGAAGCCAGCATTACACAAACAAACAGAAAAACACCAACTGTGAAAAAGGCTTTGGATATATATTGAGCACCCCTGTTCGTCATCGGGTGCGCGCACCCCAGCGCGTTCTGGTCACATCGATCAGTAGCGTGGTCTTGTTGGTAAAGTGGAGTCGCTACACCAACAATGCTATTCTTTTCACTAATTGGACACTCCTTCTCATTTCTCTAAAGCTAAATGATGCCTTGAAAAACCTAAACGAGTTGCCAAATTTACTCAGTTTTACGCAGTATATTTCCCTAATTTGCATAATCTAGTTTTGATGAGGGTAGTCAGTCAGACTGTTCTGATGAACATGAGTGGCATTGCAGCTCCACCCTGGTGAGACTTGTGATGGGACATTTTCCAGGAATGGAAAGTATATTGTAGTGCCCCTAGAGCAATAATGGCACAATTTAACCAAATTAATTGACAGATGTTAGATCTAAGCACACGGGCTGTTAGATGAACTCTAAATTAGCATAAATCTGACAATCGATTGGGCCCGGAACTAAAAACTGAATTATAACAGCTTTTAAGTCTGAAAGAAAGAGGACTTCTATACTTTGTCCTCAAGCCCTCTGCCGATGAACTGTGGAATCTTTAACCCTGGTAGAAGCCGCATGCTCTAGCATGCTCTAGCAAATTGTATTGTGAATTACACCGTTGAGGACAGAGTTGCTCCCATGTGGAGGGTAATTTCTATTTTCTGAACTGTTGTAGACTGCTGCTGTTGAAGTCACGATTAATAAGTTCACCCATGGGCATAGGCTGTGGCAGTGACTTCCAGCATTACACACACATCTATCTTTTTAATATTTAACTTGTAGTAGGTCCTGTATCCATGGCCCTTGCCATGACTAATAATTAATAATTATTTGTCAAGATCTGTGATCATTCTATCCACAAGACGAAATCTGGTGACAGATAATTCACACTCACGTGTGAAAATTCCGAGGCTTTGGTCTTCTCCTGCTATATATAGACGGACCGGAACCTAACGCTTTCAATCTTATCTGCAGAAAGACCCTTGGAGATTTCTGGAGTCACTCTGTCTGGCTCAGTCGACCTAATAAAGACTATTTAATGTGTGATACAATGTCTCCTTTTAAGTAAAACATATAAATTGTATGTGTATAATGTGCAATGCATGCTTTGATAATCCAGTTCTCCCCTGGTCTAGATGGGAAAACAAGTATGATATATGATATTGTCTGAGTTAAGTATTATTCAAATGTTACTGATGTTTAGACTTTACGGATGCAGAAAAGCATGTGTGTTTAGAAAATTTGACTTTTAGGTTGATAAAAGCACCAGTTTACTAAATGACCAGATTCACTATTTCAGTTGTATATCTAAACCCCCACTCAATTTGCCAATTATGTTAATCTAGATAAGAAAAAAGACATACTGTCAGAAAGGTCTGTGAAAAGGCCATTTGGGGGAGAAGAAACCCTGTTAAAATCAACTGGGCTACAGGATATATATATATATATATATATATATAAAATTAAGCTAAAACCCAAATATTACAACACACACAGACTGAGAGGCAAAGAGGCTCCATGTTGTTCTTGGGGCAACCCGGCTTAATGTGTGGAGTTTGCATGTTCTCCACCCCCTTTCTTTCGGGTGCTCCGGTTGTTAGGTTAACTCTTTCCTGTCAGTGCCATGTGACCAGTGACACTGGCCTCTACCCTCTACCTGGAGTTGGTCCCCGGGCGCTGCACAGCGGCTGCCCACTGCTCCCTTGAGGGATGGGCTAAATGCGGAGGACGGATTTAGCTACATGTGACAATAAAAAGCACCACCATTTGTTACATCCGTGTGGCTCATAATTACACTTTAATGGAAGAAGCGTAGGGCTAGCTGTGGTGATCTTAGCGGTTGTAACAAGCGCTGGCTTCACGTATGCTGCACAGCGTATTCATTAAGAGACATTTACGGTACACCAAAGGGAGAGAGCTAATGACAGCAGATGCATACGTGTTGTGATCGTTGCACCACAAGGGCAACCCCCCAGTTATCAGTTAGAATTTTCCTTCCAATATTCCTGTTGGGCTCGGGACGGTGAACACATTGTGCGGAATGCAAGGTCACACTATAGGGCCATTGACTAATTCCTAATGACTGATTGGGGACGTGGGACGTGGTGGGGTGGCTATGCTATGCTTTTTTGGATACCTAAAGAATAGACAAAGATTGAATAACGATGAAAAGATGGAGCATTGTAATGATTTCATTGGAATCAAAAATGGAACGCTTCTGGTCTCTTAAGTGATCGAGTCACCATCGGCAATTTGCTGTGAAGGCCAGACATCTAAATCTACTGTGCATGACCTGAAACGATGTAAATTTACCTCAAAACAGTTCACTGAAGAAATACCGTTGTGGCCTCACATTGATTGTAGGTACTTGTGAATTAATGTCATATACTAAAAATACCCATTAATGCCCCCAGAGATAAATGATGAAATGATGATGAAATTATGAAATATGATGAAATACGTGTACCTCCCCATTGACTTGTATGGAACGCTGGGTCGTTCTGGTCGGCTTAAGGGGTGAAAAGTCACGTAAGTGAGTAAGTGCCGTCCATTGGAGCCTCTCTGTTAAATTGTATTCTCTCTCAACACTATTGGTTTTTAATGTAATCTGGCATGTGTCGCCCCGTCCCCCATCTGTCTGGGCTGGACTGTCCTCCAGCGAGGAGCGGTTGTTCCCTGCTGGGAGGGCTGTGTTTACATCTGCCAGCCTGCAACCAAGCAGACTGGCACGTTTCACCCCCTGCTTCTCATACACTCAAGGACTTTGGTGCTTCCTTATGATGCTCTCTCTATCTATCGCTCTCTCTCTCTCTCTCCTTCTCCCCCGCCCTCTCTCTCTCTCTCTCTCCCTCCCTCTCTCTCTCTCTCCCTCTCTCTCCTTATCTCTCTATCTTTCTCTCTCCCTCCCTCCCTAACCTTGCTGCTCTCTCTCCTCATCTCCCTCTCGCTCTCCTTCCCTCTTTCTCTCTCTATCTCTCTCTCTCCCTCCCTCTCCTTGCTGCTCTCTCTCCTCATCTCCCTCTCTCTCTCTCCTTCCCTCCCTCCCTCTCCTTGCTGCTCTCTCCACATCTCCCTCGCGCTCTCTCTCTCTCCCTCCCTCTCTCTCTCTCTCTCC